>APFE030539279.1:35494-76401 GCA_000404065.3 Pinus taeda | reverse complement strand
TACTGACGATTTCTAAGTCAATTCTCTAGATAATGTGCTGATGTCGATAGAAAGCGACCAGTCGTAGGCAAGCCCACAACACGAAACCATAGTTCAAGTTGAAGAAATGTTGCTGCAAGGACTGACTCAATGATGACATGATGAATGATAGGTATTTTGCAGTTGAATGTTTTGTTTACAGACCTCTTGAACACATAACGACACAACAGATGGTTTGGTGATAGATGACTCAAAGTCGACTCCATAACCCGGCTAAAGATGTCAAGTGATTTTGGTTAACTGTGAGGCAAGGGATTTCCCAACCCAGGTGAATGAATAAGTGTCGTGTTCAAGAGTGGTAGTAAGGTTTTTTCTGAGACAAAAGGATATCAAATAGGTTCATTCTTCTCACTTTTCCCCCACCATTTCTGGCAAGTACCTCTTTATTTTTTACAAGCTTGAGGAGGATAACATATGCTTGTTTGTAAGCTCATCCTTCGGATGAGTCCAACTTAGTTTTTGATGCGAACCCTAAGAAGGAGTGGTCCGTTCATGTTTGTAATAGAACAGGTCCTTTACTGTGAAATTTTAACGAGTCCAGTATAGGAGAAACTCGGCGCTTTTCATATTTAAAGAGTCTGAAAAACTTAGAAGACTCCAGATTGAACTTTTTCGTAAAGTTGTGTCAAAATAATACCTAGGAGAACCGCTTGATCTTGCGACCAAGGATATTTTCATAGTTAGTGTCTTTGACCTGAAAAGTAAAAAGCGATCAAGGACACGTCGTTTTATTTCCACTATCGAATTTGGAACGACAAAAATCCGGCAATCTTTTCCTGTTTTTACGGTCAGAAAAGAGCTATAAGGGGACCGTCTTTTAATTCCATTTTAACGAGTGTAAAAGAGACACTCGGAAATCTTTTCATATTTTAGGAGTCAGAAAAGGGCTTAAAAGATGACTCTGATGTTTTGGTTCGTGAAAAATGGCAATTTTCCTTGAAAATCCTTTTGTCCTGCACAAAAAAAACACATTACTCATACCTGTTTAAGATAGGCAAAAATACATTGAAAAATATCCTTCCATGGTGAAAAATAAACAAACTTAGCATTTATTTGTCCAAAAAACCTATAAAAAGACTTTTTACCATGTCATTTTTACCATTTTACTGTTGAGGGAGAGAAAAGGGCTTTTGGCAAGAAACTTCCCGTGGACTTTGCGGAGAATCCGACCGTCGGAATCGAGCGTCGTCTCTTTCAGGTATTTCACAACATCCTCCTCTTTGTTTTCATCTGATTAGAATTTCATTTAAGCCCTAGTTTGATTTTTTGGGGGCTTTGGGGTTTTAGGATCCGCTTTTTGGGGTACGCAGGTACCCCATGGGTAACCTGCGTACCCCGACATTTTCGTTAATGGGAAAATGGCCGGAGTATGCAGCCTACCTTCAGAACAGCTGCGTACCCACGCTCTGTTTCTGAAGGCGGGGTGCGTACTCCTTGCAAAGTGGATTTAAAAAACCCAAACTCAAGATTCAACCATTAATTTTTGATTTGATGAATTCTAATGGATCTTTTCTGGTGTGTAGATTGACCACCATGCTTGATTGGCGCGAAAGATAACACGAAGATGTTAATTTGGACGCAATAAATCATCAACCTTCCATTGATGCTTTAAAGGCATGCAGTCTTTACAAATGCGGAGTCACCATTTTTTCATGGGGAAAGAGTTAATTTTGCAGACAAAACCAACCTCCCTAGAAGCTTAAGGCTTTCTAGTGACAAACAAGACAATTAAGAGCAATCCTTCTCTAAATATGCATTTACCATATAAGAAATCAAGTGTTTAGATCCTACCTATATTCCAACGTTGTTGTATTAGTCCAGCCTCGTCGATCCGGATGAGCTCCTCCTTCTCTCCGAAACCTGCATTCATTAACAATCAAACGATTAAATAGCACCTGAATATCTCATAAAATAAAACATATTCAACATACAGACCAAGGAGTATATGAAACAACTCATTAATAACAAATTGTTGAGAAGAATGGACTTATTTGTATTAATAGGAAACAAAAGAAACCATTACAACCTGAGCCTTGGTGTTGTGCAAGTTCCTCCCAGGGTCCAGCAAGAGTTTTCCTTTACTTTGATAAGCTCACCCACTTCCAAATGAAACAAGAAAGGATGGGAATCTCTCCTCACAAGCTTCTACAAGGAAGTCCTAATTCCAGCATCATCTACCCTTTGGAATATTCAGCTTTCAACCTCCCTCCTTCTGGCCCAATGCCTGTATTTATAGTTTTCTAGAGGAAGTTAATCAGGTCCACCATCAATGGGATAAGCCCCTCTTTGGATGGGGTAGCTCCCCTCTTGATGGGATAAGTTCTTCTTTCATAGGGATACATGAACCATCTGGAGGCACTCAATACACGTCAAACAAGCTTCTAGAATACTCTAGAAATGACCACAAGTAACATTTTTAAGATGAAACTCGCGTCTTTTGACCTTTACAGGAGTACGCACCCACCCCTTTACATACAGAGCGTACAAGTACACAGGTATTGTGAACTTGGGTTGCGTACACGCAGGTAAGGTTGAGAGAAATTGTGTACCCATAGATAAAATAGATTTTTAAAGACTTTCTCTCTTCTTGAAGTTTGACATGGAGAGCAGAGGTATGAGACTTGCCAAGGAGGATAGTATGAAAATTGATGGAGCCATACTAACTGCAAATAGTCATGGTGACAAATTTTAGTGTAGAAAAGACTTAATCCTGTTGTCCTTAGCTAAGGAGGAAGCCTTCTCCAGTTCTAATTGGGCAGAGGTATTGTGAAATGAATTTTGTAGTTTGTGAGCAAGCAATGCCTTATCTGCCAAGGTGGCATACACCATCTCCCCAGTTTGTTTATGTAACTCAATCTGGTCAATTGGATGAATGTCCTTGGAGAGAACTTCCAGATTGGTTCTTATATAATCAACAACTGACTGGGGTTGCTGTGTCTTGGGTTTGAAATGGCTGAGGATCATTTTCTTTTCCTAAATATCATAGGCAGCCATTAGCCTTTGTTGATTAGTAGGTGCTTTCCTCATCAGTTGATTACAAAGTTGCATCCTTACTGGATCATTTCTAGATTTTATATCAGTAAAAGTTTTCTTGATGTCTGAGCTTTGTTTGCTTTGAGGCCTGGTGGATGAAACTTCCACAGTATGTTGCCTCTCTAACTCTTGTTGGAATGAGCTAGCTGAGGTGACAGGTAGTGGAGATGTTTGCTGCTCAGTTCTTCCCTAACCTCTCATAGTGCTTGTGGTATCTTCCACAAATTCCTCTTCTAAATATGGATTCAACCTCTGCCTCTTATCTCCTATTTGTCTGATGGTCCACTGGCAGGGGCATCCTCTTCTTTGTCTCTCTTTCTGCTCTTTTCCTCATTTTGAGGAGTTTGTAGAACAGGGGCTTCGGATCCCTTGGTTTGAGCTAAGGAAGCTTTCCCTTCTCCCTGTTCTTGTGTTGTAGTGGGTTGATCAGCCATGGTTTGTTGTTCTGCATCCATTACTTCCTTGCCCTTTGTTGCTGAGCTGGCCTTTCGTGCTGCTTGCTCTGAGCTCTCAGCAAAAGATGTATCACCTCCAATGTGTTGTCGCAGCTTGAAAGGTACCCGTCCAAAACAGTCCAGGTTAAGTGTTTTCTCAAGCTCTTTCATTTCTTTTTCCAATTTCTCTTCTCCAGTCATCTCTTCAAACAATGTGCCCTCTAGCCACTCTTGTTGATTGGCATATTGCTGGATTTCAGGGATTGGACAGTGAGCATATGCTGGCAGCTTATTTTTTACTTTCCTATAGCTTATAAAATGATTGGGTTCATATGGTGCCCAATAGAAACTCTGTTTTAGTCTAAGTTCTACCCTAAAAGCTCATCAATTTCTAGCCGAGCTTCCCTCTGATTGAAGGTGAAAGGGCCCACTTGATTCCTTATTTTAAGTTGTACCTTTTTCTTGGCCTCAAAGAAATGGATTACATCTGCTTGGATGAATTGTCTAAAGTATTCTAGAGCAAACAACCGCATTGGCACATATTTTGGCAATCTATAGGGGCTCAACTCACAGCCATATATCCAAATCACAGTGTGATTCAGGTAAAAGTCCCAGTCACCTATGCTATAGCTCTTGGAGAGATGTAGAATTCTCTGCATTTCACCAAAAAGTCTATCTGGAGGACTTGTTATCAGTAAAGAGGTGGCTGGATATATGAATAGATCAATAAATTCACAATAAGTGTAAGGAGAATAGTAGACATGGTGGAAGACTGGGTCCAGAAGATTACAGACCTTGGCTCTCCCTACATCACATTTTCTGAGGGGAACTTGAAAACTATCTAGCTGACAATTGGGTTTCATAAATGTTTTGCCAATTCTGGTTATCTCTGCACTTGGCAATTTGGCACCTTGGTCAAGCATAAATCCCATGGAAAGAGGAGTCAATGGTTCAGTTGGTTTGAAATGCAGCATCTCATTTATTGATTCAGGGGTGATATAGAATAGAACTGTCCCAGAAGGATACATCACTAACCTTTGAGTGGGCTCATAATTGGCATGGCATTGGTGAATGAAGTCAAGAAAAACATTTACACAAGGAAGTTAGTACATGGGCATATTGGATTCCCAAATCCCAAATATGTCAGTTTTATTTCTATGGTTGTTCTTGATCTCACAAAAGGTCTATAGATGAGATTTGTTACCCATTATGTCATTAATCTAGAAATCCTTGTCAGCTAGGGGTAACCACTCTAGTTCTTTATGTGGGGCATTGAGAGGGGCCACATTAAGGGCTACTGGAGCAGGGGCTGCCATCTTTATAAGTTCTCAAGTGTTTTTTGAGTGAAATGTGGATTTTTACAGTAGCAGTGGGCAAAAATAGAGGCCCTGGGGCTTTTTCTAGAGAATTTGCAAATTGGAGCTTTGTTTTGACTCTGGTGGGCAGAATTTGAAGTAAGAGGATGAAGCTTGAAGGATTTGTCTTGCAAGGGATGAGTAGAAATGGTTTCAAGGCCTTTCCTTTAGCAATTACTAACCAAACAAACCTTGAGCTCGACTTAAATTGGAGAGATTTTGCTGGGTGGGGCGGAATTGGCAGTTTGTATAGCAAAATATGGGAAAACTAGTAGTTTCAGTGGGCAATTTTGTAGATGGAAGTCAATTAGGGAGCTTAGGAGCCAGACTTAGGTGAATTCTTCCTTTTCTCGATTAACTAGGCGAATTGTACAGAGAGGTATGCAATGTGCAGGTTTTTGGTGGATGAGTGCTCCTGGTGGGCTTATGTGTAGTAGCAGGGTGAAATCTTGACAAGTTTCTAGGATTGCCAAACAATTTTCACAGTGAAAAATCGAAATTCAAAGGGTTTTTTCACAAGATGATGGTAAATACTTGTTTTTCACAGTGCACTGGAGTTAATGGCTGGTTGGGAGATAATTTGCATAGTGGGGCGCCGAGCTATGGTGGTCGAGGTGGCGGACTGAAATTTTGCTGGTGAACTCGTCGTCATTTGCATGCAAAAGCTCAGCAAAATTACACAATGAGAATGGTAAAAAACAAATGTTTTTATGGGTTTTTTTAACAAAAATCGACTTTTTCGGGCTTTTTGGCGCTTTTTGTGTTGACGTCATCATGACGTAGATTTTTTGTCGTGTAGCAGGGGTACAGAAGGTGACGTGGCAGATGATTTGGCACTGAGGTGGCAATGGTGATGTGGTGCTGACGTGGTTGTGACATCATCGGATGACGTCAGCAGTAGGGAGCGAGGGCGGTAAGTGGTTTTATCGCACCTCTTTTGTGGTGGCAGCGGTATTGAGCGGGGGGGTCGCGATACACACGGGTGAGCAACGCATGTCCTTGGTACGACGGAAAAATCGCCATTTTCCTGGGACATATCGTTCGGATGCTAGGGGCATCACGATACGGTTCCACACTGTTGGATCTAAGGGCCCCGATCCAACAGTCGACAGTGAATGGTAAGTTGCGGGAGCGCGGCATGGGGACCCACTTTAATAATTTGGCTTTGTATAATGTTTTGCGGGGTTTTATAGTGTATTCAGCGTTGGACTGTGGCTGGTCGGTTTTTCATATAACCAAAGTTTAATATGAAACCTAAAGTTTTACGCACGCTAAGGGTTATTATAAGGTTCTAGGTGAACCTCATAATTCCTGAAATCCTTATCATATGGCTATATTGCCAAGGGTCGGGATATTTATTTTTTGGGGATTTTTTATGTATTTATATACTAGGGGGAGGGAAAAAGTTATATAGGATTTATATAGTAGACTTAGGGGGTTAATATGATTATGTGGGATGGGTTTGCATGGTTTAGGCTAAGTTTATAGGGTGAAAAATTAGGCATGGGGGAATGAAAAGATGCCAAATGTTGAAGTTTAGGAAACTTGGCAAAATGGAATAAAGACTTTTTACACAAGAAATGTGGCTTGTTTTGTCTAGGTGAAAACACATTTTCACTTAGTTTTTCTATGGAATGAAGTGGACTAAGTGTAATGAACAAATCTCATTTCCCTTGGGGGGAATGTTAGTAAGTGTTTCTTGGGAAAATGGGGAGAGGAATTAGTCATGCTCCATTTGTTTTGTAGCCACCTTGCCATGGTAACTTATGATTTTATGAGATGGCAACTTGTTCCAAAGGAGAAAATTGCTCATAAACCATGCTTCTATACCATCAAAACTACCTACCCAACCTAGTATACCTAACATTTTCTCTTCATTTTCATTGGGTGCACTTGAACTAGAAAACCTTGATTCTTCTCTTTTCTTTTAGCTGCCCTCCTATCTAAGTCTACCCTTATTTCTTCCAGGGCTCAAATTAAGCTATTGAGACCCTTTGCTTCTCTACTTGACTACTTGCCTGCCAAGCTTAAGCTGTTTGTGCAGACCTTTATTCTCTATTCTAAGACAAGTAAATTCAAACATGATCTAGCTAAGATTAGGCTGTCTAGCTAATCATCAACTATGGCAAGAGTTAACCACCTATACATAGTGAAAATTCATCAAAGTATGGAACCTTTGTAGCATGAAAAGAATGAACATTTTTGGCACTTCCCCAGTCAATCATGAAACATGAAACCTATTGGTATAGGAAGCTAATAGCCACCATCTTCAAAATACCATAGGAACCATAGGAAGTAGTTCAACCAGCATGGGCAACCCAGTTAATTCATGTGCTAGAATGTTATAACATACAAGTAGAGGAGGATGATGACAACCCCCGAAATATTAATATTCCAGAAACTGAAGGATGTCACGAAGTTCGAGGACCATCAATTGAGGACCCCGACGTCACTGCGCCACTGAAAACAAAGTAGGTAAACATTGGTATAGACACGGAGCTGAACTATGTGACGCTTTGGGACTATTGGGATGATGCTACAGTAGATAAGGTCACCGAGTTACTCCATGAGTATCAAGATTTGTTCCCGACCAAAATCACGGACTTAAAGGGGACCATTGGCTACTTAGGGATGATGAAGATCACTCTAAAACTGGATGTGAAGCCAGTTAAGTAGCAACCTTACCGTTTAAATCTGAACTATAAAGAAAAGGTCTGCGAAGAGTTGGAAAATGCTTGCAGTAGGAATTATTGAACCAGTGGAAGAATCCGACTGGGTGAGTCCTATGGTAGTGCAGGAGAAAAAACAAAAGGGAAAAATTAGAATCTGCATGGACCTTAGGAAGCTTAACAATGCTTGTGTTCACGATCCATTCCTAACACCGTTTACAGATGAAGTATTGGAGAATGTTGGCGAACACGAAGCTTACTCATTCACGAATGGATTCTCAAGGTACCATCAAATCAAGATCGTGCCGGAAGATAGATGTAAGACAACCTTTGCAACCGAATGGGGTTGTTTTCAGTACATCGTTATGCCCTTTGGACTCAAGAATGCGCCAGTGATATTTTCGCACGTAGTGGTGGCCGCGTTCAAGGAATACATCCACAAGTTCTTAGAGGTCTATCTGGATCATTGGACTATATTTGGGTTAGTTAAACACCATATAGCAAGCTTATGGTTGATGCTGGATACTTGTTGTTGACACCAGATTGTGTTGAATTTTAAGAACTGCACCTTCCTTGTCCCCTTTGGAAATCTGCTCAGCCATGTGGTATGCAAACAAGGCCTGATGGTGGACCCTATGAAGATTGTCATTATTCTCAATCTAGAAGTGCCGTGAAGTGTCAAACAACTATGCGACACGTTGGGGCATACTGGTTACTATAGCAAGTTCATTAAGAGCCATGCACAAATCACAACAAAAATGGAACAGTTGTTGAAAAAGGACACTACATATTGTTGGAATGATGATTGTAAGAAAAGTCTGGATGTTCTCTAGGAAAAATGGTATCCGCTCCCATCTTGGTCTTCCCAAAATGGGACATCGAATTTCATGTACATGTTGATGCGTCATGTATTGCGTTGGGTGTTGTACTTACATAGGAAGGCACGGAAGGCATGGATCACCCGATTGCGTTCACGATTTGGCGACTATCCAATGCCAAAAAGAATTATTCTACTACTGAGCGCGAAGGATTGGCAATGGTATACGTGCCCAAAAAATACTGCCACTATTTACTTGGTGAGAATTTCAAGATGTATATTGATCATTCTGCATTGAAATACCTGGTGAACAAGCCTATGTTGGGGGGGTGCATATGCATATGGTTGTTACTGTTTCAAGAATATGACTTTGAGGTCATTGTAAAGCTAGGACAACTAAATGCAGGACCAGATCACCTATCACAAATTGAGACCAGTGAGGAGCTAACAAATTTGGAGGAAGGACTACCTGATGCACAGCTCTTTGCAGTGCACATCACATATGGCCACTTCAAAGATATAATTCATTTCTTAACCATAGGGACTGTGCCACAGGAATATTCAGTCCAGTAGAAGAAGGAATCGGCGATGCGCGTGGCAGACTTTTCTGTCATCGCAGGGCACCTCTACAAAATGGGAAATGATGAGATATTATGAAGATATGCACCTGAATTTGAACAAGGACAGATCGTCACAGAAGCACATGGGGGGGCTACAGGAGGACACTATGCAGGATGAGCGATGACATAGAAGATTATTTGCGCTGGTTTATGGTGGCCAACACTACATCAAGATTAAAGAGCATATTTGTTGGGCCTTTGATGTATGTCAAAGGACCAGGAAACCATCACGAAGGGATGAGATGCCACTCCATCCATAGATGACACTACAGCCATTCAAAAAATGGGCAATAGACTTTGTGGGGCCAATCAAACCTCAAGGGAAGATGGGTGCATCCGACATCATCACCGCGATAGAGTACCTAACTCGATGGGTGGAAGCATAGCCAGTTAAGGACTGCATGGCCGCTACATCTACGAAAATTTTGTTCGACAATGTGTTGACACGGTTTGGATGCCCAGAAATTTTAATGAGTGACTGCAGACACATTTCCTAAATGAAACTATTAGCGCACTCAACGAGGAGTTCCAGGTGTATCATCAGCAAAGTACACCGTACCATCTGCAAGCTAATGGTACAGTAGAAGCATTCAACAAGATTTTGGAGACTGCGCTAACCAAAGTATGTAACGAGCAGCGAAACGACTGGGACTTGTGCATACCTACTGTATTATGGGCATACAGAACCACCTCCGAGGAATTGACAAGTCAAACACTTTTCAGGTTAGTCTATGGCACAAAAGCAGTCATGCCAATGGAATACATCGTACCCAGTTTGTGGATAGTGGAAATGACAAGCATGGCTGACCGCGAAGCCTTGGAAGAGAGGCTTGTGTAATTGGAAGAAATCGAGGAAGAATGGTTTCTGGTGGGATTCCATCAATAGGTACAAAAACAGCACGAGAAAGCTTGGCACGATCGCCATATCAAGTTGCACACGTTCAAGATAAATGATTTAGTGTTGCTGTATGACAGCAAGTTCGAAAAATTTCCTGGAAAATTCAAAATACATTGGTTGGGACCATATGTGGTAAAGGAGGTCACAGACGGAGGCACAGTCCAGCTAGTTGAACTTAATGGAGAGCCCTTCCTAGGAAGAGTAAATGCTAGTCACTTGAAGCCCTATACGAGTGGGCTGACTATCTGACTAACTAAGTGAAGCACAGTCTTCGCGACCCGAGGAAATGGATAGAGGTACGAGACTATAAACACAGGTACTAGAAGTCGGCATCACAGTGGAGAATCAAGTCAGATGCAGATGATTTCGAAAGGGGGAAAATCCAGACAACGGCAACATGGTGAGTTGCAGACCTTCACGCCACATAGGCACAGTTGGACAGATTTCATGCAAGGATCACTACACCAACTGAGTGACTCGAGACGAGTCACGATGATTGTGTTGGGGGCCTGTTAGGTAGCAGATCCCCCCATTGCAGGTTTTTGGGGCTTAAATCCGAGTTTTGGTCAATGTAATGTAAAGACCATGCAAAATGCAGGCGCGGAGTGCGAGAGTCTAGGGTTGTTCGCCCTAAATAATGTAATTTAATATAGAAAGTGTCAGCCTACCCATGGTCCACGGACCATGGGATTGTATAAATAGAGTGAGGCTCTAAGTGTAGAAGTCATCTTTTAGTCTGGATCTGAAGTAATATGGGTTTTTGAATGAGAAATTCACTCTAAGTCTATAATTCCGACTCTTGGGTCATAGTAATAGGAAGAGGCTCTACAGCTGAGTGCATAGAGGCTTGGTAGAGTCTTCAGCTGTGTGCGCGGACCCTTGCAGCTGAGCGCACAGGGCAGAGTTGGGACTGTAACTAAACAAAAGTTTAATAAAAGATAAGTGGATTTTGAGATATTGTGCATTTGCTCGTAGATCTGTATGTTTATGCTTCTGTTATATTCTTATGCATCTCATTATAGTTTATGATTGCACACACTTGTTATGAATGTTGAATGATGAGGAGAATATTGGCCCCACAAAATTAAGTTAAGATCTATAATAATAACATAGTAAGCACCTCTTCACGCTCTTTGCAGAGCTACGTGAAGGACAAACAATTGCACAGAGCAGCGCAAGCACACAGGATCGGTTTGCAAACTCCCCATATTTCATCAAGACATCCCTAGGGTGCGAAAACCTGGCTCCAACACCCTCCCATACTACCTCGGGTGAGACCTCAGTCCACACTCCGCAGACTAATTCCGAAAGGGCCAGTAGTTTCGGGATTTGTTTGGCTAAATCACTTTTGGACCTAGGTCAGGCCCCATTAAGCCAACACTACTACCACATGTTTTGCCTCATTTGTGGAATTTATTGGAACTGATTGTTTGGATGACCTCCAGGAGATAACTCATGATCCAAGACTCATAACATAGCCTGAAGTAGATACTCTGGTTTCTTTATATCCATCAAAATCTTAATCAGTGTATCCAATCAAGCTGAAGCCACCCACCTGTGTATACTTAATTCCAAATCCTTGAATTCCCTTCAAGTACTTTAGAACTCTTTTTTGTAGCATACCAATGACCCTCACAAGGCTTTTGCATAAACTTGGAGAGAATTCCAACAAAAAATGAAATGTATGGTCTAGTAGTAGTTAGGTAGTTGATACTTCCAACAAGCTATCTATACTTCATTCCATCCTTAAATTCTTTTCTTTCAGTGGATATGAGCTTTAATTTTTGTTCCATTGGAGTAGTCAAAGGATTGCACTCAACCATGCCAATCATATTCAACAAATCTCCAATGTACTTCTTCTGAGAGGGGAATATAAACTTTAGATGTTAAGTTACTTCAATACCAAGATAGTAGTGAATATAGCCCAAATTTTTTATTTCAAAACATTTTCTAAATTCTTTCTTTATGGATGTAATGTAGCTCTCATTTTTCCCTATCATCAAAATATCATCTACATATACCACAATATATACAATTGTTTTGCCAACTTTCTAGACAAACAAAGTTGCATCATCAAGATCATAATGCTTGAAATTGAGTTTCAAAAGATGCTCAGTTAAATTCTCGCACTAGGCTTACGGTTCTTGCTGCTATACAAGGATTTTACAAGCTTGTATACTTTATGTTCCTGGCCCTTCACAACAAATCCTTCTAGTTGGGACATAAAAGCATTCTCTTCCATATCTCGATTTAGGAAAGATATTTTTACATCCATTTGATGTAATTTTCAATTGTTCTGAGTTGTCAAGGCAAAGAGTGTCTGGATGGTATCCCATTTTGTTGTGGGGGGGAAATTCTCCTCAGAGTCAACCCCTTTCTTTTATGCAAGACCTTTTTCCACAAGCCTAACTTTGTGCTTGTCAAGCGAGCCATTTGCTTTCTACTTGTTTTTAAAGACCCACTTGTAGCCAATTGGTTTGGTTCCTGATGGAGGATCAACCAGCTTCTAGGTGTCATTCTTTATCAAGGAATTATATTATTTTTGTTTTGCTTCTTTCCATTCATCATGGGAAGTGACTTATTTTAAGGAATTTGGTTCAGAATCTATAGACAAATTCAGTTCATAATCATAAGAAACATCCATATCAACAGGTGAATCAGAATCTTCTACATCATGTCCATTCTATCTGGTTGAACTTCTTATTCCTGGCTTTCCAACCTCATCAAGAAATACACTTTCAAGTGTCTTTTTCATCCATTTTGGAGGACCTTTCTAAGATGGCCTAGGCTGTTCAATTGACTAAGATGGGGTTGAATCAATATTTAGTCTCCCAATTATGCCAATCACATCACTCAAAGCGTCATCAGTTTCTAGAAATTCATGTGGGAGAGAGAGTGCTTCAGAAAAAAAAAAAAAAAAAAAAAAAAAAAAAAAAAAAAAAAAAAAGATAAAATAAATAAATAAATAAATAAAAATAATAATAATAATAATAATAATAATAATAATAATAATAATAAATATTAATTAATTAATTAATTAATTAATAAATTAAAATTAAATTAAATTAATTAAATAATAAATAAAATAAAAATAAATAAAATAAAATAAAATTAAAATAAAAAATAAAAAAAATAAATAAATAAATAAAATAAAATAAAATAATAAATAAATAAATCCACAGATTGATCTAGTATAGGAATACCCCATTCAAGACGTGGAATCTCATTATCAAATTATTGAAACTTTTCATTTACGAATCTATCCAAGCGATCAAATTGTCTCTTAACAACTTTGTCAGTCTTGGAAGATTCAAGAAAGATCACATCTGTAGATATTATAAACTTCTTGTTCACTTCGTCATAGAGATGGTATGCTTTGGAGGCATTTGAGTACCCCAAGAAGATACATTTGCGACTCCTTGCGCTGATTTTGTTTTTTTGTTCCTTAGATATCAAGGCATAACATGTGGAACAAAAAACCTGAGATGTCTCACCAAAGGAATGTAGCTAGACCACATTTCATAGGGAGGCTTATTTTTATAGCATTAGATGGAAAACTATTCCTTATATACAAAGCACATAGAATTGCATCAGCCCAAAACATCAGTTTAACATTATTGAAAAACATCATGGAACATACCATATTTAAGATTGTCCTATTCATTCTTTCTTCTACTTCGTTCTGTTGGGGATTATAAGGCATGATTGTTTAATGTTTGATCCCATGTTGGAGAAGATAGTTTTCAAGTTCATTTCATGTATATTCTTTTCCATTATTAGTATGAATAGATCCAATATGAGATTGTGCATCATTTTCAATCCATGCATGAAAGTTCTTGAATGTTTCAAAAGCTTCAAATTTGTTCTTCAATAAATAAACCTACCACATTCTGGTAAATGTTAACATATATTTATTACCATTTGCAAAAGGAACGGGTACTGGGCCACACAAATCATAATGAATGAGTTCAATTTTTCTATGTGCTCTGGAATGAGAATCATGAAAACAGTGTTTGTTGTTCTTTCCTAAGATACAAGCATCACATTGCTTAAGTTTCCTAGGAATCATAGGAAAACTAGTAACACCATTTTTCTTCAACAAACAAAGGTTGTTATGGTTCAAATTTCCAAATATAGCATGCCATAAAAGACTTGATAGAAATGTACCTTCATCATAATGAGAATTGTATGAAAAGTTTTGTGCACGAGCACAAGTTACTTGCAGCTTTAGAAGTCTTTCTTCTTTTATCCTGGTCATGTGAAGTGAGTGATCTAATGCTTTTCGAACCTAAAAATTACCATAAAATATGTCAATGGAGTGCCCTTGTTAGCAGATGTCGACCAAAGACAACAAGTTTCTCCTTAGCTTTGGGAGGCATAGAACATCATGTAGACTAAATTGTAGAAGACTAGGCAATTTGAGCCTGATGGTGCCAAGCCCTGATGGCTTGAGTTTTGACTTGTCTGCAAAGTATACTACTCCATCAACATTATCTGTGAATTCTTCAAACCAAATCTCTCCTGAAATTCATGTGACAAGTTGCTCCTGAATCGAACAACCAAGCATCTTTCCATGGAGCAAGTGAAGCATTGAATAAGTCTTTAGTTACTCCAATGTTGCAATGTGTCACAACGTAATGAGTGGAATCATGTTCTTTTCCTTTCCCTTTGTATTTTCTTTTACTTTTTCCTTCATTTCTTTCCTACTCAATTCTACCCCAAGGTAGCTTACATGTAGAAGCATCATGTCCTTCTCTATTGCATCGTATAAAATGAAGATCATATTTTTCTCCTTGGAACTGTCTACCTCCTTGCCTCTAAAATTCCTCCTTCCTCTTCCTCTTCAGCCACCTCTTCCTCTAGAAGAATATTGTGCATGATTCTTCTCTTTTTGCATAAGGAATGCAACTTCTTTAGTAGACTGAGGAGTTGTCTTCTTCCCAAAATCCTTCTCTCTTTTAGCAAACTTCTTCTCAAGGGAGTCAATGGTAATCTCCTTAAGGTTTCCAATTCCTTGCAATGACACAAGATAATGTGAATAAGTGGGGTATAGTGCCTTGACATAAGTTATGAGGGGAATATCTATTTCAACACCAATGACTTTTATGTCATGCACAATGGATCTTACTTCTAATGCTAATGCAGAAGGGTCATCATTTTTCAACTTAAGATTGAACAACTTGGTCATCAATTGAACAACTTCAATTTCAGAGTGTGAGTCATACAATTCCTTCAACTTCTTTAAGGCTTCAAAAGCATTTGAAAATGGATAAATATGGTGACTCACCTCTTCATTTACAGATCTTGTAATCAAGGCATAGGCCTTGCTATTCTTGTTTTCCCAAATGGAAAGCTCCTTGTTTCAAGTAGGATTTCCAGGTGCATTGTCTCCTTCTCCTTCACAAAGACCTTCCCACAGTTCATTAAAGATCAAGGTGTGTTTTATCTTCTGGAACGACTCATGATAGTTCTCTTTTCCAAAGAGAACTACTCCCACTATGGAGATGAGTGAATGCATCATATAATCTAATTTGGCCTCAAAATAATTACAATGGTTGCAACAAAAAATTGATGTATTTGTAATAAATTTGAGTTGCTATGTCTTAAAAAAAAATCATTAATATACCTCCACATGGCCCTTTTCTTTAAAATCCATTATCCATGGCTCAACGCACTTCAATATTATATCATATGTCTCATATATTCACTCAAAAACTGTCATGCCATACCATATGTTCAATCACCATATATTCACTCACCAATGCACATGTTTAGATTCACGGCCTTTAAAAGGAATTAACGCACACCATTAAAATAATTTTGGTAAGCATACGAATTTTAATGCAACATGCTCTCCATTACAAAGTCTCCAACACACTATGAAACACATGGCCATGACCTTCAGACATAGTCAAATGCACCATTGTAACATTGTATACAATATCACATTGTAACATTGTATACAATATCGCATTGTACTCAAGCCTCCAATTCAACACCAGATTAATGCAGCCCTTCAAAACTCCAACAACCAACACCACAAGTTTAGGTCAGTGTTCATCACGGTTCTAGCGCAGAGAATCATTCAAGGGACTGACTTTCAACATACAACGTCCAAGAAATTATTTCAATGCAACATATGCTCTAGCGTGAGACAAGCTCATGAACCAGCATACAGAGAATGGAGAAGCATACACATCCTTCAAACAAACATGCAAAGGGTATAAACCAAACAAAAACACACAGAATAATTGTGTGCTTTCGCTCTCTTTGTCAACGATTCCAATTTGTTTGCAGGGACAACTCTAAGTGGGAGCAATAAGAATCACAAGAGTTATAAGGCTAAAATGATACCATGTCAGGATAGAAGGGTAACTCCACGAATTAACTTGTTTATTGCATTACTCAATTCATGAATATATACATGAGTGAAGAGACTCTTGGGATTCCAATTCCAAGGTCTCATGGTTTTCTCTAATGCATAGCTAAAACTATTTACAATAATCCCAATCCTTTCGAATTAGGTGTCAATAGACTGCACCTAGCCTGGGCCACATGGACTGTTAGCATGGATGGATTTTTTCCTATGGAGTTTTGAACCGATGACCTTTACACCATATAGTTTCTTAATAAAACATCATGTCACTGTCTGCTTTATGCCCCATATATGTACAAAAAGAAGGAAAAAAAAAAACCAAATCAAGACAAATATCATGGAGGAAATGCCAAGCATTGTCTCATTACCCATCCAACTCGCTTGCAACCATCACACAACCTACACTTAGGCTATGTAGTGCTTGTAAGGTTGCCATGGGTGAGAGTCATTGCCCCATGGTATTTGGTTTCTCTTCTTCTTCTTTTTAATTAAAATTTATTTAATTCCTTTTTTCATTTGTTTTATAATATTTTAAAATTCAAAATTTATTTTATTTTTAAATTTTTATTTTGATATATTTTTAAAATTTATTAATATCTTTTTTAAAATTAACTCATTCTTTGTTTTTAATTATTTTTTTAATTATGGTTGGCTTATGGTCGAGCAAACTAAAGTTGAAATTGACTTATTGGGTGGGGGGGTTAGATTGAGAGCCTGCTTACGCCTCCTCTCCTCTCCCTCTCTCTTATGGTCAAGCACCTAAAGGTCCTTATGGTCGAGCACCTAAAGGTCCTTAGATTGAGACCAACTAAAGTTTCAAGATTGGATTCTTACTCGTCGGCGGAGAACACGGGACCACCTACTTTCATTCACCAATAGGCCTAAACCAATCAATAGCAAATACCCTAACCACCAGGAGCTTATGTTTATCAAGTTGGAGGAGGAGCATGATTCACGATCGTCGGGGTTGAAGTATGTTACAAATCAATAAGAACGAAAAGAGAAAAACTCATTATCGTTGCTCAGGCAACGTAGTGGACGTATAGAAAGAAGTGGTTATTATTTTTTAATTTCGAACGATTTTTTTTTTATATTTTTTTTGTATATATTAAAAAAATCCTTTAATTAAAATTAAATAATAATTAAATGTTTTTTCAATTTTTTTTAAATAAAAAGTGATTATTTATTTATTATTTTTTTAAATTTGGTTTTCCCCCTTGAAAAAATATATTTTACAATTTTTTTTCTCAATTTTTTTTTTATGTAAATTGTTAAAAAACAATTAACTGATAATTAAACAAAAAAATGTAATCCACTTCCAGATTTATAGTTAACTTTATGTTTTTATTTTTGATGGTACCAATGGTCAAGACTATAATATCAGTTAATTCATAGTTTTAACCCCAAAAATAGAATAAAAGATAGAAATTTTTGAAAATCACTTAAAAACAAACATTAGAAGAAGAAGAAGAAGGTAGAAAAAAATTCGGTGTTGATTCTGAGGAATTTTTTAAGTCATGGTATACGTCTTTAAGACCAAAATATTTGAATTTTAACCTTAAACAAAGGGTGATATTGCATCACCACTTGTGCATTTCGACATGTCTTGTCATATCTTTTGTGGACGTGATATTTGATTTTTAATGCCATGATTGAAAAATGTTTGAATTTTAAACCTAAAAAAATGTGAGGCCACATCACCCTTTTACGTTTCTGCATTCTTTTACATGTCATTCGTATTCATGACATTTGATTTTTAATTCCATAGTTTAAAATGTTGGAATTTTAAACTTGAAATGAAAAAAAAAGGTGATGCTACATCACATTTTTTTGCAAGTCAGTATGAAAAATTGTGATTTGACAAAAAAAAAAGAGAAATTGGTTAAAACTCTCGTTAGATTGGTAACTTTGTTACAAATATTAGTTTAAAAAAGAATTGGAAAACCTACATGAATACTACATATGTTAATATCTATGACATTATTAAAGCACCCCGTACTCTTATGTTTGAAATTATTTGCATAAGAATAAGTATAAATATTAATTTCACCTCATTTGTGATGGCTTCTTGACTCCATTGTATGAGCTTATCTTTAGTAAACCCTACCCAAGTATATCCCTATTAGGATTATGATTATACTAGAAGAGGGGTGAATCGTTATAATGATAATATTAAACAATTCAAATAATTTAAACCATATATGAATCAATCACATAATTAATAAATGAGAACACCAGATGTAAGTGGAAACACTTAAAGGGAGAAAACCACATTATTTATTTGTTTAAATATTCATGTCAGCACCAACCTACTATTACATCAATTTACCAGCATCAACCAGAAGGAGAGTCCAATTTCCCAATTTACTAGCACCAATTTGAAGGAGACACCAATCCCCTTATTTACAGGCACCAACTTGAAGGAGACACCAATCTCCTGATTTATGAGCACCCACTTGAAGGATACACCAATCACATGATTTACAAGCACCAACCTAAAGGAGACACAAATCTCCTAATTTACAAGCACCCACCTAAAGGAGACACCAATCCCTTAATTTACAACTATCAACATGAAGGAGACTCCTATCCCCTTATTTGTAATGATTCTATATTTTTTTCACTTTGTTCACAAATCTTATAAATTGTGTTTCAATTTTACACAACTCTCTGCTTGGTACTTACTCAGTTCTGCACATGGTATCAAATTTTATTTCTACTCTTTTCTTATATTACTATGCACCACAAACTACTTCATGCCTCCAAATTCACATTTGTTTACACTCGGTTTTAAAATGGCCTGTTTTTACTCTACACATCCTCTTCAAACTTCATCCTCAGGCTTCTTTATCCTATCCTTTTGTAATATGATTTTAATTAGATCCACACATCATCTCACTTGTTCAAACCTTTCTAGCTTGAGTTATTTTTACCACGTTTCAAAATATAAGCCAACATAAGCTTGGTCAGCTCCAACACAACATCATAGTAATTTGATTAGAATCAACACCTTGGGAGATCTAATTCAAATAAGCAGAATAGATTTTCAATTTCATGGTTATTTGGAACTCGAGGTTTAAACTATCAAACACCTGTGATAATGTGTCTTGACATTATTCTAAAAGAGTTGTTTCAATTTATCTGTAATCTAGGTCCACTTCTGTATAATGGATATATGGATATCTAGATGAGTTTCTTACCGATATTTCTCAACACTAACTCTAACTCTAGGGCCTCAACCATAAAATACACATGACCTTGTGCTGAGACCATGTTATTAAAATATTAGTTCTAATAGATCTAGAATCTAGGTCCATGTTAATGAATTCATTTTGAAAAACACCTAAATTATTGGATGCCCAGATTTCTTTTCATTATTTACATTGAATCCAAAATCCAAGTCCACAAAATAGGGTCCATTTTTTTATACAAGAAGATGTCTAAATATATAAATTATTTTCTAACCCTTTAGCTCCAATAGTTAAACCATCGATCCCTTATTATCTTGATTAGGAACCACATATTAACATTTAGTTTAATAGATCTGGAGTTCCACGTCCACTTCTATGCAAGCTAAATGTCTAGATACCCAGATTATTTTTCAATTTAGCTATGGGATCTAAACCCATGATCAAGATATATGGCCTCATCGTCAATGTGAAATATTAACTTAATGGAATCTTTACCATCCATACTAAACCACTGCATATATAATACTCTAAATGTGTTCATTCAAGTACCTCACTACCCTTGTATAGGACCCATAAGGGTTGATCCCTTGGCCCTTTGTCTCTTTGGCCTGTAATCTTGATTTCCAACTTTTCAACAAAAACTAATAACACATGAAAACCTTTCTAAACACATTCCTAGCATGAATCCTAAAAAGTTTGGGTCTACCATGTCAAACCACTATGGACCAATCACCATGCGCCATGCATTCCATTTGCCATGTCATTTTCCACATGTCACCCTCTGACACTGTCGATGTGATTCTTCAAAGCCATGTTTCCTAACCAAAAAAAAAAATTCTACTGAACAAATGTTATCCATGTGCATGTTCCATGTCATCTCCTTGCCATATCATACCAATATGCCCAATCAACAACCATCCAGTGCTCAGTGCCCCTGTACTATGATATATAACCCACCTTTGTGTGTCATATTGGCTCTATGCTTATGTCATACCAAGATACTCAATTAACACACATCTAGTGCCTAGTGCTCGTGTACCCTGGTACAAGACCCACCTTTTCTAAACCTTTTTGTTATCTACTAATCATGGTTTTAATCATGGATTAGAGGACAATATTAAGAACACTAATTTTTCATAAAATTATTTTATTTTAGTGCTAACGGGATTCACCTTTATGCACCTCATGGCTTTATATACCAATATTGTACCTAGGCTTATATCACATATTGGTACAATATGACATCCAATATCCTTGGTCTCACATTTTGTCCCGCCTTGTGGAAACAAAAAAATTTGTTCCATGCTATAGAAATAAAAACATTTGTTCGCTTGTACCATTCAATTCTTTTCTACTTGATCTTAGGTATGAATCCACTTCAGCTACATACCACACCTTAGCCCTCAATAAAAACACTACAATTGGAAATATTGACAACATATGTGCAATAATCCTCCCCTTTGTCATTGAAGGCAACATCACTAGACATAATCCTATGAATGATTTAATTTTGCTGAATACCCCCCTAATTGCTAATTGACTTTTGTTTTCTTTCTAGCTTCTTCATTCTTAAGGATACTAACTCCCATTATGTTTTTCTCTCTCTCCCCATTTTATATGAATGAAAGAGATCCAAATCTGGTTGGAACTTCGGTACATCTTATTTGGATTGAGGGCTCCCCTTGTTTATGATTTCTCCTTATATCTACATATTCTCTCCCTTTGAGAAACATAGATGGATTTCACTTCTGAATGTAACTCCCCCTGTCAAGGTTGTGTCCTTTTGTACACAATATTTCTTCTTTTCTTCTTCTAAGACTACTCCCCTTTTGATTTTGTTGTATGTGAATAACACTTATCTTTTGTAATGCACCTTGTCAACTGTAGAAATTGCAAGAAATTTGCTATTGCTAATGAAATCGAACTGAAATCAAGAGACAAAAAATTTGTCTACTATTTTGCGAAAAGGAAAACACATGATAGAAACACATGCAATAACATGTCACCATAAAAACATAAGGAGCATAATGATTTTACAAGGGAACCCAACTAGGAAAAGCCCTTCCACTTGTTTGCATTAATTCAGATGAGAATATGGATCAATTACAATGTCTTTCTTGAATCCTGAAGCACACCCTACACTGCAATTCTAATCTCCTGGTCACTGACCTACCCTGACCAACACTTAGCCTAAATAGGAATAAATCTTCCTCCTATTTCCTTGCGCAATCCTAGAGGAAATTAGCCCCAAAAAATAGGATAATTCCTTATTTCCTTGTGCAAATCCTAAAGGAATTGATCACCTGCTCCAATGAATAAATATTGAACACTCAACTAGTATACTATTCATAATTACAATGTGCCTTTTCCTCCACTCCAACTAGGAAATTAGAATTCCATGCATGACTAGGTTTAATTTTAGTAAAATGATCAATTAATTGAGAGATCAATGAGTTTAAAGTTGTTATAACTACTCAACTGAAATCCTACTGACTCTACTAAAGACTATACCTTTGTTAACTTAGTTTAACTAACAATAAATCCACTAGATTGCAAAATTTTAGCAATTAACCCATGCAGAACTCTACTTCTAGCCTATAACTAAAATTTACTGACTTAACTGGAGACAAAGCCATGTCACTCCAGCTAACTGCAATCCAAGTCATCTTGATGATGTGAAATTGAATTCTATTTTTGACTAAGGCACAAGTCAAATGAACCATTTTCTTGCTACAATTTAACACTCCCTATTAGCATTAAAAGGGTGTTACACCATCCCAATCCTGCTCCTGTGGAACTCGAATTTTCCTCTTAACAATTCCTTTGTCAAAATATCTACATTCTTCTCCTCTCTGGCAATGTACTACAACATCATGATTCTCCTATGCACACATTCTCTCAAGTGATGGTACATGATATCAATTTGCTAGGACCTATCATGAAATATTTGATTTTCAAAGAGTTTGATGCAACTCTGATTATCATCACCGTAGGGTCCATCTCCTGACTAGAAATACCAACAAGAATTTACCTCATCCAAACGGCCTCGCATTTTCTTGACTAGCAACCATATACTCAGCCTTTGTGTTATCTGGGAATAGTGTCCACTCAGATGCTGTTATTCCCACTAAGATGGGTGGCTATCTTAGAAACAAACAATCAAAGTCTACTATTGTTTCCTTTTATGAAAATAGACGAGAGGAGAACCAAGAGGACCAACCTGAGTCTTGCGCTTGATTTCCTCTCTTTCTTGATAGAGTTTCACCACTTCTCCTTTGTTTGCCCAGCTTCAAAAGAACCTGTAGAATCACAGCAACATACTACTATGCAAGAAACAAGGATCTAAATTCATGAATAATATAGGATCAGATGTGTATTAACCATATACATGCATATAAAAAAGTACACAAGAATATGGAAGGAAACAATAATAGCTTTATTCAGATGAAAAGTAGCAAGAGGATTACAACCATGAGATCTGATCCAGCATCATCCTCCAGCTAGGAAGCCCTTCTTCACCTCAAGCAAAGCTAGATCACCCAACACTGTGAATGTACACAAGAAAACCAACAGCACTTCTCTATAAGATACAAAATTCTAGCCTCTGGATCTCTGTGATGAGGGATCCATATATAGATGATTACAGAGAGGTGAGACATCTTTTGGGATCTTGATTAGTGTCTTATCTCTGATAGTTCCTGCTTCCACTTGGAGAATGATGATCTCTTACTCATCCCTGGTCGAAAATGGAGTGGCAAGTGTCAGAGGGGAAGCTTCTAGAAGATTCCATGGTCTTCCACCTCGCATTTTGGTCCCTGCCATTTGTCCATTCCCGACCATCGCACCCTACAGAGGAGAAAATCAGTATACATCGCACCTTGTACACTAGGAAGGTGATATGCATCGCACCCCCTACATTGAGCTTTCAGTATGGTCCAATTTTGACCATTTATGAGCAGTTTTCAGTGGAGAAATTCTAGGAGATGATGTAATCAGTTGACCTTGCTCTTTTAGGCAGTGAAGCAACAATTTTAGGGACTTAGGAGCCCTCAGTTTATGGACATTTATGATTGGGGTTGAAGTGCCCAAAAATGTCTATAACAGTTGCCCCCTAAAGCATGAGGTCATTAATCTTTCTGATTTCGGGTGAAATGCTTTACTATGAGGATCTGAAGTTTTTTCGAGCTGGGAGGCGACCTGTAATAAGATACAATACAATACATTATTTTGACAACATTTTTCATGATCTAACGGAGGCAGGCATTCCCATGCTCAACTTTATAAATTCACTTTCATGTACATAGGACAGACAATCGTTTGTGTGATAGACTTATGATATGGACGCATCATCCTTTGAGTTGGATGATCATCTGTTTGGCAATGATGTACACTGGATGTTTTTATATTCCTAAATATATCGCAGCCCGGATGGATGAAACTAGATCTAGGGTCTTCAAAACTCATTCAATCTTCACTCGGAGTACAAGTCGATCCATGTGAAAAATGTTCTGGAGTCGAACATAGAAAGACATCGCCTAATTACCAGCCAATGATGTAAGTTGTTAACAGGCGCGAGAGGAATCACCAATAATGACAATGACCCTTAAGGTACTATAGTACAATTTATGTGGTGTGAAAAAGGACTTGGCATTGAACACCATGCAAAATCTCTCAGTCAAAGGCCATTGATGTAAACCTATCGTCGAAAGTGAGAAACTTGCCATTGAGGCATGCAAGCTTCAAAGTACTGAAAGGGTTGTTCCTAAGTCAACTTCTTGGATAATGAGCTGATGTCGACAAGAAGTGACCCGTCGCATGAGGGCCTTAATGAATCCCACATCAACGACACGGAACGAAGCAAATGATTTTGGAGGTGAAAACAAACTAACAATACAAGGTTCAGGGTGGCGGTCATGAAGGAATGAAGCATGAATGTATTGTAGTGGGTGAGACACAGGTGAATTGTCTGAATGACTTCTCTTGAACATATCGGCGACACTAACGATGGATTGGTAGCATTAACTCCAAAGATGGATGGTGTGACGGACCAATGGTGAAGGCCAGTGAATGGAAAAACCCAACCCGACATGGATGCGGAAGGAAGGTGTCATGTTCAAGAGCGACTTGCTACCAATAAAGTTTCTTCAAGTTTTCTTCCCAATTTTCCCTAGTCATTGCTAACCAGTACCTCTTTATTTTTGTCAAGCTTGAGGAGGATAACATATGCTTGTTCCATAATCTGCCCTTCGGGCAAACCTGCCACTATATTTTAGCGAGCCTAGCAACAGTGAAACTCATTCTCATCCATTTGGATGAGTTTGTTGCTATTCGGTTTTAACGATTTTAACGACAAAGATAACTCGGTCTCTTTCAATTTTAGAGAGTCTGAAAGAAACAGAAAGAAGACTCCAAAGATTCTTTTTCATTGTATAATCCCTTAGGTCTAAAAAAGCGTAAAATAATACAAAAGGGATGAATTTTTGATAGTTTTAACGAGCCGAACAAGACAAGTGCTCGATCTTTTTGTGTAATGATCCCTCAGGTCCAAAAAGATTAAAATCTAGAGGAGGGATAACACTTTTGATGCCTTTTAATGAGCCGTAGAGGCCAATCACTCGACAATCTTTACATATTTTATGAGTTGGGTGAAAAGAGCTTAAAGAAGACTCGTTTTCAAGGAACGAGTGATGGTTTCAGGTAGCAGCTAATTCCAGGTAAGATTTGGTTTCCAATCACGACAGTGTCACAAGGATGGCTAACAGAATCACTCTTTGCAGATGTTCCTCGAAGGGGTAAACAATCATATGGCGGTGAATGATCGGCTAAAAACAGAGTGGAGGTGATGGCGAGAACACGACCAAGGCTCAAAAGCTGGCGATAAGGCATTCACAATGGTTATTTACTGGTTCATTTTCTAATGAGCTTAAACGCTGGGGGAAACATTTGTTCATGACTTATGTTTATTTTTTAACAAGCTTGAACTATGCGATAAAACTGCTCGTGGAGAGTTTATTTTTTAACGAGCTTGAACTCTGCAACAACATTGCTTGCCAATGATGGTCATTGAGTTTTTGATTCACCCTTAGCATTTCGTTCTTTCAAAGATTGTACTACCTGTTCATTTGCTTCATCAAACCGATTAGAAATGAAAACATATGCTTGATAAATGAGTTAAAAACACTAATATTTTACTTGAATTACGTGCATAGTAAATTAAAAGTGACTTTTACCTCTCATTTTACCATTTCATTTGAATTTGGTTTGTTGGAGCTCTGGAGGTGCTTTTCTCCCTTGATTTTCACCAGTGGATTCCAGAAGATTCTATGGATGATTCTCGATGCTGTTCGGACCAGGTAAGAGCTAAACTTGTGCTCTTTCATTACATGCCTTTCATTTTGGATTTTGAGCTCATTTCCTTGTCCTGCTTAGCCCCTGGGGTTTGAAGAATTCGCCCTAGGATCATCGCACCCTTCCTTAGTCGAAAGGTGCGATGCATACTGATGTCTCCACTGACTAATCAGTATGCATCGCTCCAAGTACACTTGCTGGGGTGCGATGGACACAGGGAGGAAATTTTTTGCATAGTTTCCTCATGAAATTTTTGCCTTTTTTCACCAAATGAATATCCTGACTTTTCCCTTGTTTGCTTTTCAGAGATTCATCAGAGAAAAATGGTTGTTACATGGTGAGAACACGAGCATGAAGAAGAGGATGTTGTTGCTTTACATGAACCGGGCACAGTAGCTGCATTACGGAACTGTGGTCTGCTGAAGTTTTTCTGTATCTCTAGCATGAGGCAACAAATCAGTTTGTTGCAGTATTTCCTCAATGCTTGGGATCCTATCAACCAGGTATTCCAGATTAGGGGCAAATCGATCCCCTTGACAATGGTGGACATCTATTTTCTAACCGGTTTATCGAGGCATGGTGCCCCTCTCTCATTATCAGGCTCCGCACGTGGGGGTGAGTCCGTGAGGGAGTACATTCATCGGCATTGCAGAGAGGGATCTCAGCCGAGTGCGGATGGCAAGATCAACATCCGCGATGTCACTGACCAGCCCTTGCAAACCATTCTGTTTACTTTTGCTAGACTGGCTGGTAGTTCTGCGCTTCATATAGCCAACAGATCTTATATGCAGTATGCTTTGGAATTCCTTGAACTGAAGGTGTTCAATTGGTGTGATGCATTACTTTCTGTGATGAAGGAACAATTGACCAAGGTGAAGAGTGGCAGATCCAAGAACTTTGGCTATGGTTCTATTTTGAATACTTTCGCCTTGGAGATAATCCCACTGATGCAGCCACAGTACATTTCACTTGGCCTACCTCCACTGACCGAACCATGGATGTAGAGATGGGTCGATCTCATGTATCTGCACGCTGGTCAGTCCCAGATTTATTTTTCTGAGACCTTCTTCGAGTGGTTTGACCATTAGGAGATGCTTTATGCCAGGTTTCCATATGCTGGTATGGATTTCTGAGGTGATTTGGATTTGGTGCTGCCGGTTGGTGAGCAATGGGGTGTCATGGGTAAATCTTCTAACCATATCTCTGTTCATTACTTTTTATAATGTTCTTATATTCTTACGATCAAGACTAATCAAAACTCATGTGCTCATGTAGATGTCGGCCCAGTTCAACCAGCAGTACGCCGCAGAGACCCAGCAGCCACTCCAGCAGGAGAGGCTGTTGGGAGGGCCATCCTTCGCAACCTTGATGTGGTCGAGACTCTTTCAACACTACAGGACCAGATCGAGGGCCTTACCCTTGGTATCCCGGATGTGAGGATCGATGAGCTACCTTTGCGGTTGTAGCGACATACCACTGGAGCGCCGAGTCGATGGACTAGGCTCTTACGCATGATTGCACAGGCGGTGACTTGTTATCACCAGCATCATTAGACTAGGGTGCCCCCTAGCATTTTGAGTTTTGGGTCATTTGACCAATTTTGTCTTGGTTATAGAACATTATGTACAGACTATAAACAGTTATGGAATATATTTTTGATTTTCGGAGCTTTATTTCGGTTAAGTTACATAATCCTGTTGCATATATTGATGTGATGCTTCTTTTTATAAATGTCGCAAATGTCTATCTAACACATAATTTGCCAATGAGTTTGTTAATGTGTTTAAAATTCTGGAAATATGTTGATATTAGATGAAATCGAACTGTCTTTCCAAAATTTTGACCCTTAGGAACATGCGATAGATAGCTAGATTTCGTACAGCATAGATGTCGGTGAGTTGTAGAATGACGAGCTATGAGTCTAGCCTGACGACAAGTCGGCATATGCCATGTGTGATGGCATCAGAAAGGAGTTCTATCAATGCGTTGTATTTAGCGATATTGTTCATAGACCAACCAATACATACTCCTCTGAAACTTACTAGCTCGTCGCTAGGATTGAAAATAGCCCATGCCGCAGAAGACAGGTTTCGTGAACTACGACTTGCTCCGTCGACATATCCAACGAATGATTTCAGTAGGTTCGACGTCTGAAATGAATGCAAAAAGTGGATTACTTAATCAAATTAAATGCTCTTGGCGAAAACAAAAATGTAACAAAAGCACGAGGATTACTATGTGAAATCAAGCATAGTAACGCTTAAGGTACAACCTGTTGCAAGGTTGTGCCAGTGGAATCCCATCATAGTCCATCAACTTGTATGCTCATTTTGCTAATACTCGTTTAACAATATAGGGACCCATCCATAACGATTTGAATTTCCCTGCTCCCAATTTATCGGATTCCTGGTCGTAAAGTAAAACCAGGTCACCCTCTGAGAAGACACGAGGTTTGACATTCTTGTCGAACTATGCTTTGACTCGTTTCTTATGAGCCTCGTTAGCCGAAGCTGCATCACGACGGGTTTCATCCAAATGGATTAGTTCCAAGAAACGAGCCTCTTCTTCTGAGGTTCCAGGGAGAAGGTCGGCTGCAAGTTTGAGGGACGAGATTTCACATTGAACCAGTAAGATTGCTTCCAGACCATACACTAATTGAAAAGGTGTGAATCTGGTTGCATTTCTTACTGATGTCTGGTATGCCCATAGGTCGAGTACAGGATTAGGTGCCAATCCTGTTTGTGGGCTCTGATCATCCTTTGCAACATGTGCTTTAGGACTTTGTTGATTGCTTCAACCTGTCTGTTAGCTTGCAGATAGTACGGAGTAGAGCTATCGTGGGATAGTCCTAATTTGGCAGCCAACTCAACCATCATGTGACTGTGAAAATGCGTTCCATGATCTATGACTATGGCCTGTGGAACACTGAATCTGGAGACTATGTGATTGAAAAAGAAAAAGGCAACCGTTTCGCCGCTGTTGTTTAGTGTAGGCATCGCCTCAGCCCATTTGGTAAAATAGTCCACCGCGACTATTATGTACCCATGCCCCCCGGTCGAGGTGGGGTTACATGTCATGAAATCTATGGCCCATTTGGTGAATGGCCCAATAGCTACTACTGGTTGCAACGGTGTGTGCGGTCTTCTGGTTTTGCTATCAAAAATTTGGCAAGAATGACAACTTCTAACTGTGGTTATGCAATCTTTGAACATTGTTGGCCACAAGTATCCTGCTCGTAAAAAATTTTGTGCCATAGCATATCCAGATTGATGCCCCCCACACGCGCTTGAATGGTAGTCAATCAGGACTTTTTCGGCCTCCTCAAAGGTGAGGCACCTCCACAGAACTGTATCGATACCATGACGGTAAAGAGTATCACTGACGATCACGTAGTCTTTCGCTTGGTATCGAATACATTGTTGTTCGGAGCGTGAGGTATTAGAACTATATGTTTTTGTCTGGAGATAAATAATTATATCTCTGTACCACAGATTACTTGAAGATATCAGAAACAAATTTTCATCCACGATTGCTTCTTCAGATGTGGCATCGTTGGACGACGATGGGAGGTCGCATAGTAACTCCGTGAATACCAGGGCTTTCTTTGATTTGGATTTTTTGAATTCCAAATCAAACTCTCGTATAATTGCTATCCATTTTAAATATTTCCCCCCAGCAACTATCGCGACAATATGTAAGTCATAGGGTTGCAATCTGATAAAATGGTAGTTTTCCTGAAGAGGACGTAGTGTCGAAATCTCTGTATCGCTTGAACAGCCACGAGGGCGAGCTTTTCAATGTAGGAGTATTTCATTTCCGTATCATTTAAGTTTCGTCTTAAATAATATATAGGATGTTCAATTCCATTGTCTTCTTGAACTAAAACCATTGCTATGGTCGTATCTGCTGCAGCCAGATACAGGTTAAAGTCTTTTTGATAATCAGGAGCATATATTAATGATGCTTGTATTAGAGATTTCTTCAAAGCATCAAAGGAGGCTTGCGCGACCTAGTCGCAAACAAAGGGTACTTTCTTTTTTAAAAGACGAGTATAACCTTTAGCTAGTTTGGCGTAATTTGGAATGAACCTCCTGAGGAAATTTGCTTTCCCTTGGAGTTTCTGAATCTGAAGCAGGCTTGAAGGTGGAGGCAAATCGATGATTGCCTAAACCTTGCAAGGGTTGAGACGAATCCCATCCTTTGAGACGATGAAGCCAAGTAAATGACCATAACTGACACAAAACACACATTTGTGCGGATTGAGTCTTATCTTGTAGTGTTGGAAACGTAGAAATATTGCTCTCAAATGGCGCGGATAATCGGTCCACTTTCGCGAATGAGCTGGGAGATCGTCGAGATAAGGTTGAACGATGTTTTTGATGTCATGGAAAGCATAGTTCATTGCTCTCTAAAAAGTTGTCCCTACGTTCTTCAAACCAAAGGGTAGCTTGCGATATGTGAATGTGCCCCACGGACAAATGAATGCAGTCTTTGACTGGTCTTGTGGGCGGATATTTATTTGATTATACCCAGAAAATCCATCCATAAATGAAAATATTTCACATCTGGCACATTCATCAATTATCTGGTCGATAAAGGGTGTAGGGTAGTTGTCCTTCATACAAGCTTGATTTACATCCCTGTAATCGACGCACACTCTAATCGTTCCTTGTTTTTTCATCACAGGAACAATATTCGATACCCAATCGGTTAGCAGAACGGGGTAAATGAAACCAGCATGGAGGAGTTTTTTAACTTCCACCTTGATGGCAACGACTTTCTTGGGGTGCACCTACCTTAGCCGTTATCGTACCGGTTTGACATCTGGATACATCTTAATTTCGTGTTCAACTATGCTCGAGTCGATACCTAGCATTTCATCATATGACCAAGCAAAGACATCTCTAAACTCGCGAAAGAGAGTACTATATATTTCCAGTTCGTAAGAAGAACAAGATTTGCCAACATGAATGTTCTCTACAATATCTGTTTTGGTCGATATATTTATGGCAATAGTCTCTTTGATATTGGATAGGTTTCTCTCGGAATCCACCGTGTTCACAGTATTCGTCAGAAAGTCAAATGACGAAGATGGTGTAGGTCACCGGAATTATCTTCTTTCCAATTCGGAAGATGGGAACGATGGTGGTAATCTTCCCATGGTGCCCCATCAATCATCATTGATTGAATGATTCCTTCGTCTGTAGAGTGTAGTTGTGACCAAGGATCTGAAAGGGTGCCATATTCCTTAGACCTATATATCCAAACGCTTGACAAGCGCTGATGCTGGTTTTCCTCCCATGCTGAGAACATTAATTGCTATAATATTTCCAGTGGGGTTAGAGGCAAAACCTACGAATGATCCATTTTAACATCGTTTTTTGATATCCTTTGAATGGAAGATATCATATTGTAGGTTCCTACATTAGCCACTTTCGCCAAATTTGTAGGAGGTAGTAGGGTAAAAGTTCCCATTAATGTAGGGTATTTTAGTAGGCCTACTCCGATATTATGAAGCATGCTAGGGCTTCCATGGATCATCTGAATGCTTCCCGTAACTTGCGAACTATTGGGAAGAAAAGTTTGTTGGTTGATGATTGCAATTCCTCCTTGGGAAGGAAATGCAATTTTCCTAAAGTAGGTCGACACAACAGCTGCCATGGCATATATCCAAGGTCTCCCCAGTAGAATGTTGCAATCAAGATTTCTGTTGATGACTTCAACATCGATTTCTACTATTTTGCCCCCCAGTTCGACTTGAAAGTCTTTTAGTATCCCATACGGCGTGTATGTTTCTCCATCAAACACTTTTAATGTTATTGATGATCGCGACAAATACGGAGACCCCAGAGTTTTCCAGCAACTCATCGACATGATACATGTTGATGCCCCCTCATCAATAATTGTTCTATGAACAGTTTTGTTGAGGGCTTTCACTTGAATGAGGAAAGCTAGTTGAGCTGGTAACTGAGGGTCAATCCCACCTATTGCTGATAATAAAGCCTGCTTTTGGGAGGGGCAATTTTGTAGTACCTCAAGAGTCGACATCGCGGATGGTGATTGAGCTAAATCCTCCACTATATTATAGTGTTTTGTTGCTCGGGCACGAGGATTAAATTTCGATTTGTGTACTACTCCCTTTGGCAGTTTTATTGTTAATTCAGGAATGATGGGTGGCACGACTTCTGTTGAAGTCGTTGTTGAACTACTAGGTTTATCGTTATTCTTGTTGTTCAACGTCTATGGATTCTTGTAATATTTACTCCTTGTTGTTATTAGAGCATCATTCAGTTGCTTCGAGACTGACAACATTAGCACTTGGGATGGGGAAGCATTTTTGCTATCAACCAGATTTGTTCCTGGGTTTGGAAATGCATCCGTTAGTACAGCTGAGGTTTTTGAACTTTTGAAGAATGTTCTAAGTTCTTCTTTATATGGACACTCTTTGGTCCAGTGACCCTCGTCACATATACTGTATGGATTTTTGGGTTTCGCATTCCCATAAGGGTTTGCAGAAGATTTTCTAGGGGATGAGTCTCCCTGGTTTTTCTTCTTCCATTGTTTTTCTTCTTGCCTCTTGGTTGCTTGGTTTCTTTGCCTTTGTCTGTTGACATGGAATTTACTTCTGAGGCCAGAAGTTCCTCATTTTCATCTTGACTAGAAACCGTGCGGGCCTTTTTTGATGTGGCCTTTGCAGTTTTAGTGCTTGTCGTACCTATCACACCATCGTTGACATGAGAGTCTTTGTTTGATTTAGGAGGTGGAGGAACGGAGGATTCTGGTCTAGGAGCATCAGGGATTTTATCGTAGAGCATGCCAGACTGAGTATAGATCAAGTCTAGAAATTGTGCATGAGCAATAACTTGCTCTTTAGTGAAGACTCCTCCCTTTGCCACATCTTCTGTAATAGCGGGTAACAGTGACTTAATAAACCATTCAGCTAATAGCTGATCAGGAACGTATTTTTTTACCATTATACGACGACGCCGCCACTCATGAATATGATTGGATATGTGAGTGGTTTTCGTTTGTTTGAAATTGGTAAGCAGCTCAGTTCCTGTTTTGTACCTGATAGGTAACTGAAAATGGGTTAAAAAGGTTGTGGCTAGGGTACTGAAGTTATCAAACGAAGCTCTAGGCAGTTCTATATACCACTTTGTTGTCGGAACAGTTAACGTGCGCTGAAAGAGGCGAAGTCGAATCGAATCATCATTGAGAGTGTTTCATGAACACCATAGATGAAAGGTCATCACATGATTCGATGGGTCTTCACCTGGATTTCCATTAAATTTAGGAATGTCCGAGGGAGGTTTATGCGGAATCGCCGGCCACCAAGGGGCGTATGCAATTGTATTGTTCATTAGTCGACTTAGATCCGGTAACTCTAGAGTTGCCACGAAGGAAAACTGTTGATTCAGGCTTGGTTGAGCATACCCACGATAAGACGAAATTGTTTGAGCAGTCAGTCTTTGCATACTAGCATAATGCATTTGATGTTGGTAACTTTGGTAAGTTTTATGGGCATAACCATTATGATATGGTTGATACGGCTGCCCATTACTTGCAAAGACTTGTTGCTCATATCCTTGGTAAGCCTACTGGAATTGCGGTTGTTGGTATTGCACCAGCCATGGTTGTGAAGCCATGGACTATTGTCCGGCACTAACTGTTTGACCAAGATGGGGATTGGTGTTCCTAGTTTGAACCTGTGCCATTCCACTAGTGGGTAACTATGGTTGTGTTGGAGGTACAAGAGATTGTTGTATTGCAACCTACGAAATTTGAGGTTGGCATACAACTGGTAACGCTTGTACTTGCGATATTGCCACAATAGTCGGCGTAGTGGGGATGTTTTTCATAGGTGAACTTTGTTGTATTGAGCATACAACTCTTGGTTGTTTAGACAGGATTGGCACCCAATTGCTAGTCGTGATTCCAGCATAACCTAAATTCTGTTGTGAACTCACGCATGGTTGTCCTTCCGAGGAAGAAAATGAAAGGGTATACGGCCCTCCTTACGACGGTAATCCAGTACTCAAAGGAATAATTTGCCTTTGGGGACCTTTTTTCCCAAATTGACCTTGTGATGGATCAATTTGTCGAGACTCAACGTAAGAGATTCCGGATATAATTCCAGATGAACAAACGGGAACAGTCCATACTGTCAAAATAGTCCCAGGATGGACTCCATCCAGCGACTGAAAGCTGGTTGGGACAGACGGCACGTCGGCGAACATTGTCGAAATAGCAGAAGGAGCTTCTGCTATTGCCATGTTGGGTGACACAGTCCTCGATGTTGACGGTTGTTCACACATATTAAGCCTATCCAAGAGATTGCTCAGCGATTCTTCAGGAACTTCCGAGGGAGGGTGAATATTCTCTGATGAAGAAGGATATAGGGCGATCCCAGCTCCAAGTTGCGTTGGAGTGCTAGATGGAGGATCTTCCACAATCTCTTCTATGGCAATCAATCCATGAGAAAGAGGTAGACCGTTAGGTCCGTAAAATATTTCTGGTACCAAAGAAGATGTAAGTTCTTCAACAGCAGACGGTTGGGGAGTAACACCTTCCAAATTGGCTATAGATGGAGCCGGTTTAGGAATAGAAGTGTTAACCGTCACAATAGGATCAGTCATAATGTCCTTTCGTTGTTGCGGAATTTATTCTATAGAGGTAGGGATTCCAGAAATGTTCGGAGTAACTGGAGTCTCTGAGGATGTTGGAGTGCTTGCTCCACCCAACCTAGGGGACTTCGATCTGGTTAAACGAGTTCGCTTCGTCTGGAATGGTTTCCCTTTCAGATTCAATGACAGTTGACTCGTAAGTCTCTGTGAACGATGGGGTTTTGATTGACTTTCTTCCACGATTGTGGATTACTTGATCAACTAAAAATAAAAGGGAAAAAGTTTTTCGAATTAAATGAATTAGACGCTTTGACACAACTTGTTTTTTCAATTTTAAAGAGTCGAGAAAAAACAAAAGATGACTCTAGTCACCTTCGATTTTTATTGAGCTTGAAGTGACAAGTGCTCAGAGGACCTTTTCCTTTAAGGAGTCTGAAAAGGAGCAAAATGGACTTCTTTGGAGATCTAGGTTGAGAGGATTACCAAACCAATCGCAAAACCTCATAATACTTTTTATGGTACGGCAATCAATCTTCCTGAATGTTGTGTTCAGTGCATTACGATTGATAGGGCGGCAGACACGGCTTCCTAAGGATAAAGGATGCAGCCTATTGTGGTCTCCCAATATATACTCGATGGTACGTGGGAGCACAAGTTCGTACTGGCACTTGTCGTCTCAGAGTGGAGGAATCACCCAACCAACACTAAAAGCAACAGTTACCAGGCTTTATGACGCCAGAATACATCTCTAGCCTAGACCTCTAGATGTTGTGCATTAAGTTCCAAAGCGTTGTTAGATTCATTGAATTTATTTTAAGTTGATCTTGCTTAACAGTTTGCCTTTTAGGTTCACCATGTGATGTATATATAATTCCTAAAATGCAGTATAAGATGATAAACAAATGTTTTATCCTCTTTCAGCAATGAAAATCCTAACTACTAAAGGGAATAAAGTCAAGAATCTTTTCTTCACAGAGCACAGATCACATGCTAAATGCACACTCCTAAATCAAGCCAAGCAATCAAAATCCAAATGCACATGCATGTATTTGTTTTTTAGCTCTCTTAATGTGTGAATGACATTAAGAAAGTTATGTGAAAAACTGAATTACTTTTAAAGTGACTGTACTCAAAAAAATTCTTTTTCAAAACGAAGTGAAAGAAAGAGAGACACTTTGCGATTTTGAAATGGAAATTGCTTTTCGACACTTTAAAACCACTAATTCAAATCTTATGCAATAGTAACTGTATAATCGACTATCCAGAATAATGGAATTGCTTTCTAAAACTGAAAACGACAGCTACGACACTTTCAGATCTAGAGACGACAGTTCGACTATGCTACTTTTTGCAAAAGAGAACTAAAACGACGCACAATACATAAAAATGTTTATAGTTCTTTGCACTAAGGAGGCGGAATAATGCAAGAGAAGGGGGTTTTCACAGAAGCACACTGATTACAGACAGCAAAACTCTTGAGTAAGACTGAAAACAGTGAGAAAATTCCACAGTCGGAGGGTAAAGTTAATCCTCCCTGACCATCGCACCTGTTACACAGTGAACTCAGTATGCAGCGCACCTACTCCACTCGGGAAGTGCGATGCATACAGGCTTCCTTGAAGGCAGGGTGCGATGGTAGCAGTGCACGACTTTGAACGTGATTTCACTCACAGTTTGCAATCTAGTTCAGGTGTTTAGGCTGAATAAGTAAAGATCAATGTATGTAAAACACAGGGGTGATCTAAGAGGTTACTAGAGCCACCACTCAGGGAAATTAGATTGCTTGCAGATCTATTTTTTAATTCATAAACAAAACACAGAGATAGACTGAAGCATCAGTGATCTACTTTGCATTTGTATGACAAATGCAGTTCGAAGGTTAGCTGGCTTGACTTCAGGCTCCGTCTGTATGTTTATAAAAGAAACAAGGATATATAGGCTAACAAGTAATCTAGTCACTCCCCAGCGGAGTTGCCATTTTGTTATCCGGGAATAGTGTCCACTCAGATGCTGCTATTCCCACTAAGATGGGTGACTATCTTAGAAACAAACAATCAAAGTCTACTATTGTTTCCTTTTATGAAAATAGATGTGAGGAGAACCAAGAGGACCAACCTGAGTCTTGCGCTTGATTTCCTCTCTTTCTTGATAGAGTTTCACCGCTTCTCCTTTGTCTGCCCAGCTTCAAAAGAACATGTGGAATCACGGAAACATACTGCCATGCAAAAAACAAGGATCTAAATTCATGAATAATACAGGATCAGATGTGTATTAACCATATACATGCACATAAACAAGTACACAAGAATATGGAAGGAAACAAGAATAGCTTTATTCAGATGAAAAGTAGAAAGAGGATTACAACCATGAGCTCTGACCCAGCATCATCCTCCAGCTAGGAAGCCCTTCTTCACCTCAACAAAACTAGATCACCCAACACTGTGAATGTACCAAGAAAACCAACAACATCCTCTATAAGATACAAAATCCAGCCTTTGGATCTCTGTGATGAGGGATCCATATATAGATGATTACAAAGAGGTGAGTCATATTTTGGGATCTTGATTAGTGTTTTCTCTCTGATAGTTCCTACTTCCACTTGGAGAATGAAGATCTCTTACTCATCCCTGGTAGAAAATGGAGTGGCAAGTGTCAGAGGGGAAGCTTCTGGAAGCTTCCATGATCTTCCACCTCGCATTTTGGTCCCTTCCATTTGTCCATTCCCGACCATCGCACCCTACAAAGGAGAAAATCAGTATGCATCGCACCTTGTACACTGGGAAGGTGATATGCATCGCACCCCCTGCATTGAGCTTTCAGTATGGTCCAGTTTTGACCATTTATGAGCAGTTTTCAGTGGAGAACTTCTGGGAGATGATGTAATTAGTTGACCTTTCTCCTTTAGGCAGTGAAGCAACACTTTTAGGGACTTAGGAGCCCTCAGTTTATGGACATTTATGATTGGGGTTGAAGTGCCCAAAAATGTCTATAACACTTTGTTGAGCTAAGTGCTACAAATATCTCTTTTCTGTTGTGCCAGGAAATAGTTGTTGATCCAACACTGAAGATAGCTCTTGAAGTGCTCTTCCTATTTGATGGACTCCCTACCCAATCTGCATCAGTGAATCCTTGGACCTTCACACCATCAGTCCTCTTGTACCATAACCTAAATTTTTTTGTTCCTTTGAGGTATCTAAGCACATGTTTTTCTACTTTCCAGTGAATCTTGGTGGGCTTCACCATAAATTGACATAGTTGATTAACAACATAACATATTTCGGGCCTTGTGTTCACCAGATACATAAAGGACCCCACCAATTGTCTGTAGATGGTATCATCTACTACCTCTCTTGTAGAATCACCCTCCTTCCTCCATTTGGTAGCTAGATGAGTGTCCATAGGCTTGCAGTCTCGCATATGGAATCTTTGAAGTATTTTAGAGGTAAAATTAGCCTGACCCATAAAAAACTCTCCATCTCCCTACCACACCTCCAAACCAAGGAAGTAGTGCATCAAGCCCATGTCCTTCATCTCGAACTCTCTTGCAAGGCCCTCCTTGAAAGACTGGAACAACTTCTCATCTTCTTTCAGTATCAAGTCATCTACATACAAGGCTAGAATGATCAATTTTCCATTTACGACAATGTAGTAAAGATTGGCATATGCTTCACTCTTGGTGAAGCCCAATCCAATGAGATATGTTTCTATCTTATTGCACCATGCATGGGGTGCTTTCTTGAGACCATAAAGGTCTCTTATGACTCTACACACATGTGTATCCCTATCAAATGTCTCAAATCCATCAGGATTCTCTATGTAAATCTCTTCCTCAACCACTCCATTGAGGCAGGAAACCTTCACATCCATCTGGTGGATTTTCCACCCCATCTGCGCACCTAATGCTATAATGGTTTTGATGGAGGAATATCTTGCCACATGAGAAAATGTATCCTCATAATCAAGTCCTTCTACCTATGAGAATCCTTTGGCCACAAATCTAGCCTTGTAATTCTCAATATTACCATCAATTTAATGTTTCACTTTGTATATCCATCTAGAACCAACCACTGACTTGTTCTCTAGTCTCGATGCCACCTCCCATTCATTTTTATTCATGATGGAGTCATACTCCTCCACCATGGAATCTACCCACACTGGTTGGGAATCTGCCTCCTAAAATGAAGAAAGCTTAGAATCGATCAGTTATATCATAATTTCCATATAACTAGTATACCGTTCTGGTGATCTTATCTTCCTGTGCAAGGATGTAGGAGCTCCCACATGCTCATGTGCATCTTGCACCAACCTATCAGCCTCTCTAGTTCTCTTCCTCCCCTCTCTAGAATATTCTAGTTGAGTGGGTGTTAGGCCCCTATAATACTAGTGATTCCCCCATTACTATTGTCATTGTATCCCTATTATTGTTCCCCTATTGTCCCCATATTGTTATTAGTATGCCCCATAGAAACCCAATACTGTTATTTTTGTGCGCTTATCTTATTACTGTTATGTCGACTTGATTATATTGTGACCCCTTAGACTCATATAAATAGAAGGGAGGTTTAGTCATTTGTATCATCCAAGAATTGTTCATTTGTGTAATGTAAAGGAGGTTTCCCCCTCAAATAGGTTGAATTATAAGGTGTTGATCTATCTTTTCTATCTTTTTGTGAGTTGGTTTCCTAACATTTTGTATTAGAGCTTTCGATTCTAGGGTTTCGCTGCTCCAAACAGGCCATCGTGGAATTTTCGCTATAACTTTTTTTTCTGGGACGTTTCAGAAGCTACTAAAAAAACCCATCCAAGACGAAATCGTTTTGAACATCGAGTCCAAATTTTAGAGCTTTCGTGCTATATGTGAAGAGATATGATCTGAGGAAGTTAGGGTTTTTGTAGACTCCCGAATTACATTCCAAACAGGTGACCAAGGGAAAATCATCATAAATTTTGTTTTGATCATTAGATTGAAATTTCATCAGAAGTTTTGAAAAGAGGACGGCATTTAGTTTTCTTTGTATCAGTTTTAGGTACTAAGGTCGAAAAAGTGACATGTGGCACGTCGAAAAAGTTCGCTCTACTGAACTAGTTTATAATCAGGTCACCGTGGAATATTTGGCGTAACTCTTCCTTGGAGAATCCAATCTTGATCAGACTTGTGGGGTTAGAAAAAGGACTCAAAGGGCTATTTTAGGTTGATATTTCATATATTTGAGATCCATAGTTATAGAGATATAACAAATTCCATAGCGAGCTCTTACAAAGTGAGAAAAAAAAGGTGTGTAGTTTTTTTAAAATTTTGCATAAGGTTGGTTTGAAAAATTAGTTTGAAGAAATTCAAAGGGAATAGTGAAGAATTATTAGCATTAATTAATTTTCCGAAGAAAGAAAATGGAAACACCTAGTAAGAAACTTGAAAGCTCTAGCATGACTCGTGAAGAAGAGGAAGAAATGCAACATGATATATCAAAATTACAAGACCAAGTACAAAAAATTTCACTCTCACTAAAGGTAAATGAAGCTAAGATGAATGGCGTGGAAGCTAATATGAATGGCATGGTTTCTGAGATGAATGGCATGGACGCTGAGATGAATGGCATGGATGATAAGATGGAAGAATTGAAGATAAATTTGAATAAGTTGCTACAAGAAATGGTCACTAATGGTGAAAGGGTAGTGAAGGAAACTCATGATGAGAACAAAAGAAATGTTAGTCATGATTTCATAGACTCTAATGTTGGATTGAAGACCCACCATGTTCCAAAAGTCAATATGAGGAATTTTGATGGCAAGGATCCAGGAACATGGATACTACAGATGGAGCAATTTTTCGATCTCCATAACGTGAAAAACACACAAAAGGTACGTATTGCAACTTTATATTGGAACCAAATAAATTTGTATATTAACGATGGCTTTGCTCTCGTAAACAAATTGTTACTTGGGCAATTTTTACGGAAGAAATGATAGCACATTATGAGGATACAAAAAGCAACACCTTTTGTAGTCAATTGATAAATCTCAAACGAAAGGGTTCAATGATGGAGCACATTGAGGACTTCCAAAAATTGAACATAAGGGTAAAAGATATTCCAAAGGAAAACAGGATTGATGTGTTCATAGGGACTTTAAAGGATAATATCAAACATGAGGTTCACCTTTGGGAACCTGATTCATTGGAGAAGGCATTTAGGTTAGCAAGAAAAATGGAAAACAAAATTATGGCAACCAAGAAGCCTACCACTCACAGCTATAAAGATGGACACCTACAAGGTTGACACCACAACAATTGGAAGAAAAAGAGTAAAAGCGCTTTGTCACAATTGTGATAGAAAATACACTAAAGTTCATAAGTATGCTGAGAATGTAGGTTTTAACCCCGTACAAAAATTACCTGCATACGAATTCTAAATCACATGAAAAATAAAAATGCAAGAGCATAACACATAAAACACATATACGCAGAGATTTCCCACTGGATCCCAAAACCGGGACTACCAACTTGA
>APFE030539279.1:0-22572 GCA_000404065.3 Pinus taeda | reverse complement strand
CTTCGTCGTAGCTTCCCCTGATAGATTCAGCAATACTGAATCTGAGACACACAATCGTATTGTGCTCTTTGCCTTCCGGTCCAACTTCTTCCATTCTTCATCGATCACTCCCATTGGTTTAGTACCTGGATCTACCGCGATCCATTGATCTTTATCCATCAACAGATCCTCGATCTTGAGTTTCCACAACTCAAAACTCTGACCATTGAACTTCTTAATCTCTATCTTTCCGTTGCTCGCCATCTTCTTTCACCACCAGAATTGATCTCACAGATCTCCCACTGAATGGGGTCTACCACAGGCCCGAGAGAAACCCCTCAGCAACAAAGGCGTCCCCTTGAAGCCAAAATAGTTGTGATACCAAATGTAGGTTTTAACCCTGTACAGAAATTACCTGCATATGAATTCTAAAACAAAGAAAATAAACAATGCGAGAGCATAACACATAAAACACATATGCACAGAGATTTTTCCCTGGATCCCAAAACCGAGACTACCAGCTTGATTTTTCATTATATTCCTTTCAATGTTACAATACATATTTATACATGACAAAGCATCCAATACCATGGGCCAAAAACCATTACATCCAAAACTATGGACCGAAAACCATAGGTAGGTTCGCCCAACCTAATATAGGGTCCAAAAAAAAAATTCCCGGGGCGCTACCCCGGACCCCATAGAGGGGGGCTACCCCCCCCCCTCAAACCCCCCGGACAAGGGGGGCTGCCGCCCCCCCACAACACAATTGGCGCAACGAAGGGGGGGCTCCGCTCCCCCTCTAACCCCCCAGTTCACTACGTAGGTTAGTCGTGGAAAGAATATAACACAACCCAACACATGGAATTAAATCAATGCTTATCTTTATAGGCTTAAAAATTTTTCTTAGGTTCTATATTGGATAGTAAAGAAAATTTGGAATGTAGCAATGTGTTTTTCAATTGCCTTCTGGTCTAAATCCCTGACTCCTTATGGCCAAGGTTTTGTTTTTCTTGGTGAACTTTCTAAACATACCTTGAGCAACTATTTGGATGTGGAATTTCCACCTCTTCTTCATGTTTCTCTTGTTCTTCTCATTCTTCGTGTTCTTGTTTCTCTTCTAGTTCATCCTCTTGGTGCTCATCGTTGATTGAATCATCTGATATGTCATGTTGTCTTTTTCTACCTGTTTGAAGAGATCCCTCATCTATTCTCTCATCAATCCATTCAATGATTTTGCAAATTATTTAATAGCATTTATATCCTTACTTCTGGAGGAATAGATAAGAAATGTTCCTTCATCTCTTCTCAAATCAAAATTTTCTAAGATAAGGAAGCTAGTAACATTTATGTCCAAATACTTTCATTTCATATGTAACATTTCATTTGTTCCTTCTCATTTATTTTAATGTAACATTTACTTCCAAATACTTCGAATTTTTTTAGGGAAGGAAGTTTGTCATACCATAGTTCATAGTGAGTCCTGTTGATGCTTACTCTAATATGACCCATATTAATAATTATGATTGTTGTTTGAACTGATATATCCAAAAAGTATTTGGAACTTTTGACTCATAAAGTATTGCTCTGCCCATTTCATGAAAAATCTTGTTTAGTCTTCCAACCACACCAATTTGTTGAGGAGTTATAGCTATTGGAAATTGTATTATAATCTGTGTTTCTCAAAAAAGTCATTGAATTCATTGGATATGAATTATCCTCCCCTTTTTTAATCTTAAGAACTTAATCTTCAAGTTGATCTCATTTTCAACCAGTTCTTTGAAGATCTTGAACTTATCAAATTTGTTATACTTTTCTTTTAGCAAACCAACCCATGTTATTCTAGTATACTCATAAATTAATAGCCTGAAATATCTTTCACCTCTTGGATATTTAGTTCTCACAAGCCCACGAAAATATATATGAATAAGTTCTAAAGTTATTGATGTTGAGTTCTCCTTTTTCTTGAACTGGACTAATGACTTTTTTCCAAATTTGTTAGAAACCAGGAAAATACGAGGGGGTGGGGTGAATCAATATTTTAACAATTTGAAAATTATTTTCTCAAAGTGAAAATACTTATCAACACAATAATAAATATTATCACGCAAACCTCAGAAAGTGTGGACACAAGATATTAACGTGGAAACCCAACCAAGAGAAAACCACAATTTCTTTTTTATTGTGATGCAAAGTAAAACTACAACTTTAAATTACATCAATTGTGTAGGGTACAACCTATAGAATGCTCCAACCTCCTTTTTCTTTTGAAATCACTAACTTGTTGAATTTTACAGGAACCAACATGTAGGAAGTACCAACTCCCCATTTATCAACACCAACTGAAAGGAAACACCAACTCCCTATTGTGCAAGCACCTACCTACACAACCTTGCAAATCTTTTTTTCATAATTTTTCAAAATCTGATCTTGAGGCTTCTCTTTTACAAAATACTTCTAAAATAATTCTTAGTTCTCCTCTTTTAGTGACCAATTCTCTGAAATGTTTATCACCCAAGAAACACTCTTTGTAATGTTACTTATAAAGAATTATATTTTCTTCTATTCCTAGCTAATTTTCTATTTCTGAGTTTAACTATTAGTTTGACTTCAATTCTATTTTAGAAATCATTTTTGTTCACTTTATTAAATTTCGTGATTCTATTCACTGGTTGTTAATATTTTTTAAACATCTTGTCAAATTATCTCTTCATATTAGTTTAACTTAGGTGGACTATTTTAGAACTATTGTTATGTTTTTGATGTCCATCGGTATTTTTAATTTTGGCATTGGAACACCAAATTTAGAATGCCAAAATTAACTCTGCAAAATGCCAAGTTTATAAAATATGTTATACAAAATTTCATAGCCTTAAGTCTTTAACTCTATTTCGTATGTGACCGCGACCTCAAAACTATCGCCTTAGCTAAATTTCGTTTCGACCACTCAGAACTTTGGAACTTAGAAATTTTTCCCATATGACCAAACCTTCAGTATGAGGGAATTTTTTTGATGATGTCATGGTGTCATCATCCTACCACGTGGCATCCTATGTATCGTGCCAATTGTAACTTAGAAAAAGGTCACTTGGCCATCCATATGAGCCAAATTAACCTACCACATGTCACTTCTCTAGTGTGCCACAACATCTCTTTGGCCACATCACTTCCACCTATCTACCACATGTACTTTATCATTGGGCCACATTTTCTATCTACTGTGTCACAGCCACCTATTTTCCACATGTAATTGGTATGAAGAGGGGTCTACATTTTGTGGTTTTCTTTTTTTTTTTCTTCGTTATTTGAAAAGCTTTGAGGCACAAAACTTTTGTTATCAACTAGACTTCCACATTTTTTATGTTTATTGCCTTCTGTCAATAGTGCCACCTCACAATTTCTCATTGTGTCGAGTCTTCGCAAAGCACGGAACTTAATCCTTCATGGTGCAATGTGAAAACCTTGGTATGTTGAAATAAATATGTCTACCTCGAAGAATATTTCAACCACACAACCTCCATCTATTGTTACCTTCCACACCTAAACCTCTGCAGTGTGACGTGAACTTATACATCGAGTAACATAACTATTTCCCTCTCTAAAATTTTGTTAACTATAAGATGCCTCTATAACCTCATCAATTTAAAACTTTGGTGGTGCAATGACATGTCACATTGTTGAGTTATCTTGTAAGATGTTATACTACCTCATCAACATGCCACATGTCACCCTATGAGTGGTGGAATGTGTCACCCGTCAAAGGGCCACTTGGGCACCTGAAAGTGTCAATTATGCATGCCACATGTCACCTACCACACTATTCCATGTGTCACCTACCATGTCACCATTGCACTAGCATGTACTACTAGTTGGTTGTTACATCATTAATGTCTACCAATCATATTTTACCACTTGAAACTACTCATCTGGTATGAAAGAATGCTTGGGGTCCTGTGGTTTTTCATTAATTTACTTTGTTATTTCAAAAGGGTCCAGGGTGTGGAGTTTACATATTTATTGTGACCCATAGATTCTATCAACCATGGAATCTTCCAACCATGGATTCATCACAATACTTGTGAAACTTTCAATCTAAACCTTTGGGGTGTGGTGTCAAAACATGCATCTATTAATGAGAATTTTCCATATAGCAGAATCTATTAACCATAGAGTCTATCAACCAGTGGAATCATGTACATTGGAACCTTTCCAAACTTTGAACTAAGATAGCTCCTTATCCCTTAGGAATTTTTACAAGACTTTCCATATACGGTTGGAAAGGTCTCTGAGAGGAAAACACAATGAAACACTTTACAAGTGTATTTGAAAAAATTTCCTATATATAGAATGCCTTCAATATATATGCTCCATATCATCTCTATGAACTTGTATTCACTTGTTCTCTTGACATCAATGACCATTTTTTTCTCAACAATTTCCCCCTTTGACATTGATGGCAACACCACCAAACATTGGTATCAAATATTTTAGGTCATTGATGGCAACTCCATCACTTGATCACTCTCCAATTTTATTTTTTGTTTTCCTCACTCTCATTGTTTATTATTGAGGATTCAATATTTTCTTTCAATCCCCTTAAATATATTCATACCAATAACCACAAGGCATCATGCCAATGCTTGCTTAATCTCCCACTTTGACATCAATGGCATGGGGTTTATATACTAACCTTGCAACTAATCTCCTCCTATGATTATGATGTGCTAAGGTGATATTCATGTGGACCTATCTGCTCCTTGGAATTTTTTTCTCTAATATTCAAGCACCCTTACACTTATTTGGATAGCTTTCCTCTTTTCTTGTGAAGAAGGCTAGTTAGGAGAGGAGAGAGAAATTACTCCCAACTTTTACCTTAAATACTCAGTTATACTATTGTTGTAGAAATGAGCCAAAAACACAATAAGTCCTTATGGTCTAAGTCTCATCTAGGCTTACAATGTTTATTTTACAACTCCTCCTTGATTATGCGCTATTATTCTCTTCTTGTCATACAACTTACTTTAATATTACCTAATATGTTTCTTATTTACTTATGCTTGAGTGTTATTCTTGTCGACTTGTCTTTACTTTTAGGTTTATTAACACACCACTTTTTTGTTGCAGCTCATCCTCAATGATTATTATCTTCTTCATGTGACTTGAGATGTTGTTGTGTACTCCCGCTGAGACTATGTTGGCTTCTTCCAACTTTTATCATGTGCATTGTTGATGACCCAACATTTGCTTCTTCATTCTCTCTTTCTTCTGCAGTGCACCTTGTGTACATAACATGGTGTAGTGGAATGAAATTGGGTATTGCTTCTTCTATTGTTGGTTTGAAGAAGATATTGTATTAAATCTCTTATTTTTGTTTTTTATTCCTTTCAATGCATATACGTTGTTTGGAGTTATGATTCCTTTTTCTATTAATTTTCTTAAGACTTTTCTCTAATTCTACAACCTCTTGAATTGAATGTGACTTCATGTCCTTTATCAACCATTTGAATCACACTAAGGATGTCGTGATTTAGGCCTTCAACAAGTAAAGCATTATCAATATTTATATTTATATTATCAAGGCTAACTTTACATCTTCCTATCACTTTGGATATGTATCATCTCCAAGAATAACATTGCCACCTCTAATATTCCCTAAAGAGAAAAATCTACTCTTATCTCAAACAATATGATGAGAGCATCCACTATCTATATGCCACTCATCATTTGTTTCTAGAGCACACAATATTAGATTGCATTTCACTTTATTCTCTTTCTTTCTCTTCCATATCTTCCTTTCGTAATTACACAAGGAGAAACTTCTTGAGAGATTCATTCCTTTTCCTTAACTCTAATTTGGTTGATGAAAGAAAATAGATCTTGGTTGACTCATTGCTACCAATACCTTGGGTTCTTCATTAGCTTGCTTGATCTCAGGAGGTAGCCTGAATTTTATGATATTACATTCAACTTCTTATTCCCATAATTATGGTAGTTATAGCATTTAATCACATCAAACAAAGGTGAAAAAACTTTATGTCCCTAAGAACATTTCTTTTTAAATTGGAAAAATCGTATTTAGTTGATAAGATTTGTTTTTATGATTTCTTATTTTCCCATTTCTAAAGTATGTTTTGCACCTTGCATATTTATGTCCATAATTTGTGCATATAAAGCAATAATCATAAAAAAATACTCTCATGCTTAGGAGTAATTTTCCTACTAATTTTTTGTTGTTTTCTTCTTTGAGACAACAATTCTTTGTTGTTATTTTTTAATTGCACCCAGTTTTGTCATGTTGCTATTATTTGTTCTTTATTTCTCCTCTTGTTATTCATCATTTTATTTAGCTACAACATTATCTAGTCCCTTTTCTACATTAACAAAGCTAATGGGCTCCTTGCCTTCAAGTGATTTTGAGGTTGAGTCTCCTTCATAGCCAAAACCAATTTTGATATTATGGGAACTTTGAATATATAGCTTTTCATCCAATTTACTAGATCCTTTTATAAATTTCTGATTTAGGTTGAGTTGTGTTTCAATCTTTTCAAGCTCTTTTCTAAGGGAGACTACCTCGTCCTCAATATTTTTGCATTCCTTACATTTCTCTTTTAGATGCTCCAAATAAAGTATCTTCAATTTTCTCTCTTCGTTAATTTTCAAAAGAAGAGGTGCCAAATTTTCAGAGTTACCTTTTTCTTTTTTCAAAGTTTGCCAACATCTCTTTTTGCATCTTATTCCTTTCCCTTAGTATTTATATTTCTTATAAAGCATTGATAAATTCACCTTCCAAGTCTACTTCATCCACTTCTTCATCAAACTCCACATCTTCTTCTAGAGTGTCTAAATCCATCAACATGAACTAACTATGTCCATTAGAGGATTGTTCAACTTTATCTTTTAAGGAACTGTTATCATCTTGAGTATAGAAACTCTTATTTTTTATATCCTTAGCCTCCTTTACTTTTATATACTTATAATTATGTTCAAGTTCACTCTTGTTTTTCTTTTGTGGACATTTAGATGCATAATGACCTACTTCACCACAATTAAAAGATTTGAAAGGAAAATTACCTTTGTATTTGTTGGATCCTCTCTTTAATTTCTAACAAAATTTTCCTCATATTGATATGATTCACAACTTGAATCATCTTGATCTTATTTGAAATTTTCTTAAGCTTTGAAGGTGTTGGCATTATGGCTGTGGTGTTGTCCTTGATGGAAACCTACTTGATAAAGATGTCAACATTGTAGAACAGGATTATTATGCAGATTGATACAGATGTTACAAGTGATAAGGACAAAGGAATGTTAGTTCAAAGACAGATGGATGGTAAAGGTAAAGTTTGGGAAAGTATACACGGGTCCCGAGAATCAAGATCACGTACATACGCAGGTAATGTGAAGAAAATTTGTGTACATAATATGCACCATGGTAATCTAAATACCCGGGGTATTTGCCATGGTATTGGCCCATGGTAATAAGTGTGAAAACAGTTATTTGATTCTAACAAATAATACCAACGGTATTACTAAGGGATTGACCTAAGGTATTGACTAAGGCTAAATTTATATAAGGAGATGGAGATCAAAGTGTTAAGTGTGGATGTAATGGGTTATTCATGTGTGATTTGATCTAAACCAGGTGTGCACCAGGGAGCAGGGAGAAGACTTAGATCTGAAAGATCTGAAGATGTGTTGACATATATGCTTGACTGATTTGCATGTTGAAAACGTATAAGTAGCTAAAAATGATAGATTTGTGATTATAATTATGTTGTGATCTAAATGAATTGTTCAAAATTTTGTAGTGTTGACAATGAAGGTTGGAGAGTATGAAGATTATGTTTACAGCAAAATTTTTCAAAAATGTACGCAAGTTTGTCTCAGGTTAGTCACATACTTGCATGGATCTTCTTTTGGGTAGTCATGTATATATTCTGCCAAGTATTTTCAGTATGTTCATATATGTATGTGGGTGTTGTGCTTACTAAGAGCGTACATACACTGATATGTTTTGTTGAAGTCACCTATATATACTAGGGTCTTATAGTATGACTTGTTGATGACATTTGATCATATATGTTCTAATTGTTGCTATCTATCAATGTTGTCTCTATTATGATGATATGTATCTGACAGTGTTGACTGGGTTAAATGAGGAATGCTATATTGATTGGCAATGATGCTATAGTATGGTGATCTGTGTTTGGTTCAGTAATCTATGATTAGTTCAAGTCATATGTGACTGATGGAATGATCTATGTATGGTTTAGCGATTGATGATTCAATTTTAATAGTATGAGATTTGTATGCAGGTGTGATATAGTAGAAACATGTATATATGCAAGTGTGTTTAAGATAAGTGGCATATACATTCTAGTGTATGTATGATTAGGGTTTGCAGGAATAGCACAGTGTTTATGTGATGATGAACAGTATATGATTTGGTATGCTAATGAATGGTTGTGCATTGGTATGATATGATGGTTTATATCTGATATGGAATAGTTTGATCTAGTTGCAATGGTTGGATGAGATTCAATGATTGATTTGTTGATGTTATAGTGATTAAGGTTGTTCAATGATTATCTTTTAGACTCAATATTCAATTTGATATTGAGCTTAATAATGGGTGTGGGTCTAGTCTAAAAACATGATGAAAGGTGGCCTATAGGTTTATTGTTTTGATTCAAGTGGATCCAGTCTGAAATATTCTAAAATGTGGTCCACATAGGTACTTAGGGTTGGACCCTTCGGTGAGGGATTCAGAGCTTCCTTCTAGTAGTAATTGGTAAATTTGTGTAGGGGGTAGGTGCTCCCTTCCGAGAGGAGCCAGTAAACGAGATCAGGTGGTTGGAGCTCTGTTATTGCGGGTTTTGGAGAATGAGAGAAGGTTGTAGCCTTTTGTAGGTGGGTGCAAGTGTACTGGTAAAAGTTTGCCCCAATACATGATTGTAAGAATTTTTCTTAATAATAAAAGAATAAGATAGAGATGACGACAACAGTGGTTTTCTCCCACATTGGGTTTCCGCCAAAAATCTCGATTTTCATGAGTGTTGATATGTTTCTTGTGTGTTGATGATATTCTTAACTACTCATGGTTTCTACTTAATGAATGAATAATGAAGTAATGACGCACTAATTAAGGCTGAATAGTAAATAAAATTGGTTATCCAGATATACACAGTTTGCATTTACCACAGTCATGTACATACGCTTGTTTCCTTAATGACAGTAGCATACACAATAAAAAAAAAATTGAAAAGTTTAAGTGAGTTTAAAATACTGATTCACTCCCCCGCCCCCCCTCTCAATATTTTTCCCAATAGAAGGTTGCCTACTTTGACGTAGTTCTTCCTTTTGAAATCCTCATTTCATAGATATTCAAAGTTCCATGCATTTGATCCAAAGTTAGAGTGTTAAGATCTAAAATTTCCTCAATAGCTGACAACTACGCATTGAATCTTTTAGGGAGTGACCTCAACATTTTTGAACCACAACTTACTCAACCATCATTTCATCAAGTCCTCTTATTTTATTGACTACTTCATCCACTCGAAGGAAAAATTTATGTATTTCCTCATCCTTATGCATCTTTCGGGATTCAAATTGCATTTTGTAGTCTTGAAGTTCAACCTTATTTACTTTATTGTTTCCTTAATAGCAATTGCTCATCTTGTCCCATGCTTCCTTGGTGGTGGTGCAATCCATCACATTGACCAATTCAGATTCAATAAGTATGGCAAGGAGTACATTCATTTCCTTAGCATTATAAGTGAATTCAAGCTTATCATATTTGGAAAGCATGACTGGTGAATTTGTATAGCCATCTTGCACCATGTCCTATACATATCCACCAAGATATTGTAAGTAAGTCTTCATCCTTACCTTCCATAATGTATAGTTTGTTTTGGTAAATATAGGATCCTTGTTGGTGTGACCTCCATCTTGTTTAGAAATTAATGTTCATCTACCTTCTAGTTATTAGACTATTGTTGAAGGAACTTTGCTCTAATAATAATTATTATAAACCAAGAAAATATGAAAGGGAGTGAATAAATATTTTAACAATTTTAACAATTGTTTCCTCAATGTAAAAATAATTAGCAACACAATAATAAATATCATTCCACAAATATTATAAAGTCTAGACACAAGATATTAGTTCATGGAAACCCAACTAGGAGAAAATCACAATTTTTTATTATTATGATGCAAGGTAAGCTACAACTTCAAGATACAACCTACAGAAGGCTCTAACCTGCTTTCTCTTTTTCAAGCACCAAGTTTTTGATTTTTACAAGCACCAACCTATAGGAATCACCAAGTCCATTTTTATCAACACCAACTAAAAGGAAGCACCAAATTCCTATTGTGCAAGCATCTACTTGCATAGCCTTGCAGATCCTTCTTTCATAAATTTTCAAAATCAGATCTTGAGGCTTCCATTTTACAAAATATTTCTGATAATTCTTTTTTATGCTCTTTCAGACACCCATTTTCTGTAACCTTGCTCACCCAAGACACACTCTTTGTAATGTTGTTGCATTTACTTATAAATATTTATATATGCTTCTATTCTCAGCTGATTTTCTATTTCCAAGTTTAACTATTAATTTGACTTCAATAATTTTTAAGAATTAATTGTTTTTCACTTTATTAAATTCTAAAATTATTTTCATTGGTTGTTCATCTATGTTTAAATATCTTGTCAAATTATCTATTCAAATTAGTTTAACTCAGGTGGACTATTTTTGAAGTGTTGTTCTATTTTAAATGTACATCAGTGTTTTTAATTTTGGCACTAGAATGCCAAATTTAGAACACAAAAATTAACCTTACATAATGCCATATCTATAAAATACATAGCCCTAGGTATTGAGCTCTTTGTCGTATGTGACCATGACCTCAAAACATGGTCTTAGCTGAATTTTGTTTCAACCACTTGACACTCGGGAACTTAGAATTTTTTCCCATATGACCAAACCTTCATGACCTTGCCCTTAGCCATTTGAGGGTGTTTCTATGTGTATGCATGCATCTATTAGCCTTCCATGTGGTGTTACATGGATGGTGCCACATGTCACCTAGAAATATGCCACTTGTCCCTCCATAAAGGCTAAATTCACCTTCCACATGTCACTTTCCTAGTGTGCCATGTCATCTCTTTGGCCACATAATTTCCACCTTGTTACCACATGTTACTTTATCATTGGGATGTGTTGTCTATCTTCCATGTCACCACGATCTATTTGCCACATGTCTCTGGTACAAAGATGGTTCCGATTTAGGTGATTTTCTTTGTTTTTCTTCAATATTTGAAAAGGCCGAGGGCATGAAATTTACATTATCAACTAGACTTCTCCATTTTCTTTTTTTAGCATCATATGTTAATAACACCATTGTGCCATCACCTATCACACCAATACTTCACAAAGCACACCAATTAATCGTCTGTGGCACAATGTGAAAACCTTGGTTTGTTGAAAAAAATATTTTTGTCCTGTGGAATCTATCAACTATGCCACCTCCATCTCTCATTACCTTTTGTAGCTCAACCTCCACATCATGTAACAAAATTATTTCCATCTCACTTCTTCTGTGAACTATGACATGCCTCTATAACCTCATCAATTTAAACCTTCCATGCTATGATGGCTATTCACATTGTCTGGTTGTCCTACCATATATTATAATATGTCAACAACATCTCACATGTCACCATATGATTGGTGCGATTTGTCATCCAAAAAATGGTCACTTAAGCACCCGAAAGTGTCAAATATGCATGCCACATGTCATGTACCACACTATGCCATGTGTCACCCACCACATCACCATCATGTTGACTTCTCTTGCTAGTTGGTTACTTCACCATTAGTGTTCACCAATCATATTTTTCCACTTTTCATTGCTCATCTAGTATCGAAGAAGGTCTGGGGTCTAGTGGTTTTAAAAAAATTCTTTTTCTATTTAAAAAGGATCCACAGCATAGAGTTTAGTTATTTATGGTGACTGTAAATTCTGCCAATTATAGAGACTATCAACCACAGAGTCACGACAAGATTTGTAAGAATTTTAACCTAGGCCTCCATGATGTAACGTTAAAACATGTGTTTATTAATGGGACTATTCCCATACCACGAAATTTGTTAACCACGGAGTCTGTCAACAAGTGGAACCATGCACCTTGGAACCTTGTTAAAATTTGAACTAAGATAAATCCTTTGTTGTTATTATGGCTCATGTGTTGTCCTTGATGTTAACCTACATTATGATCTCATCACAATATGTCTACATGGATTGGTTGTATGTCTACATGGATTTCTTATTGGTTGGAAATTGTAGTGCAGGAAGAGGCATGAGGTGCAGGAAGAAGTATAGGTTTGGATGAGGCCTGCATAGGTTTTCTAGGATGTTGTAGAGGCTACAAACAATTGCACAAGTGTTGCAAAGTATGAGGAAGAAGTGTGTTAAAGTTCTAGACTGAGAGGGGCAACTTTGGCCTAAATTAAGCTACAATTTCTAAGAGATAGACCTCCACAATGCGACTATAGGCTCTTAGTCATTAGGAATCCAATAGGAATAGAGCGATTATAGTCTCTGGGTCTATTTATCATCCTAGTGGTTGTGCCTGTAGGTGATGAAAATTAAAAACCATGAGCGAAACCAAATTTCCTCCCATGGAATTTGTGTGCACAAGGTTGAATTGACATGGTCAATATTACCAACAATAAATATCGTTGTTTCTTCCTATGGTATTGATGAGATAAGGATGTTATAAAAGAGAAGTGGTTTTGAGCAATTGTGTGTACATTTTCTTGAGTTTCTTATGTATTTTTTTGCACAGGTCTACACCAGAGCATGGGAAGGGTCAAGTGATCTTAGAGTTCTTCATATAGTAAGCAGTGTTTGAGGTACAAGGTGTGAGAACCATGGATCAATGTTCCAATCCTTTTTCTTGGTGAAGCTTAGTTATTCCATGCGCATCATTGTTTTTCAGATCTAAATGGATACATAAAGACTTTATTTTTGCAGATGATGTATATGCATAGATCTATGTTCTCCTCTGAATGAACACACTGATAATTATCTTTCAATTATTTCTTTGTGAGTTATAATGTGTATGCTTTATGTTTTCAGTAAATGCATCAAGTTTTTGAGGCAAAGTATTGGGCATAGGTTCTCATTGACTGAGATCTACTCACAAATACATATATGCTTATTGGTGACTAAATAATTTTTCCAGAACACAGGGTAGAAACTTATATGTTCTTTGGATCAAGGTTGTCATCACTAGCCTAGGATATGTTTTTTTCACTATAGGGGAATACATATGTGCAGTGGTATATGTCATGAATATGATTGGTTTTCAAAGATCTATTATTTCTAGAAGTTGTATGCAATGGTGTTAGATTAATTGTGATGGTTACAAGGATTTTTATTCATTGACTTATGCTTCATAGAGATATGAAGATCAGTGAAATGTTTTGACAGTATATATATATATATATATATATATATATATATATATATATATATATATATATATATATATATATATATATATATATATATAATATTATATATATATATCATTGAATGGTTGTATGGTTATGAGGCCATAACTACTAGAGGATTTTGCAAAAACAGTGAGGAATCAATATGTGATTGTAAGTATGGTAGAAATATAATGACATAAACTCTTGTTTTCTGCTTGGGATCTTGGTTTTAGGACAAACTTTTGTCACTATCATAATTATTTGCAAAGAAATTGTCTTGGCTTGATTTGTATGTCTTATGTAGTGAATAGATTAGAGGCATAATATTTTCAGGGATTGTATGCAATTCATAGATCAGAAGTCACTGAATGTTCTATGGTTATGAGGCTATAACTACTGAAGGATTTTGCAAAAACAGTGAGGAATCAATATGTGGTTGTAAGTATGATAGAAATATAATAACAAGAACTCTTGATTTCTTCTTGGGATCTTGGTGTTAGGACAGACTTTTGTGACTATCATAATTCTTTGCAAAGAAATTATCTTGGATTGATTTGTATGTCTTATGTAGTGAACAGATTAGAGGCATAATATTTTCAAAGATTGTATGAAGTTCATAGATCAGAAGTCAGAGGTGATCATGATAGTTTCCAGGAAAATTTCCAAGTTTGCAAAAGTTGTATGGATAACTTTCATTTCTCGTGACATGGTGTTTTTTCCTTGCTTTGGTTGATACATGGTTTTTGAAGCTTATTGATGTATCTTTTCATATCTATATGAAAAAGTGATTTATGAGATATTGTAGTGATGTTTGGATTTTTCTTATGAAAATTTAAGCACATGAATTTCTTCGATGTATTGCGAGTGGACCCATTTTGAAACATTCTGAAATATGGATCACAAGAAGTTAGAGGGAGTTATTGATTCCTTCTAGTATAGCTACAAAAATCAGTGAAGGTAGGAGCCTTCAGCAAGTAGTAACCTGGTCACTGGAAAAATCACACACCACTGCAATTTGTAAAGAACATTTCATGATAATAAGAAGACAAAACAAACACAAAAACGGTGGTATTCTCCCATGTTAGGTTTCCACCTAAAAATATCGGTGTCCCTATGTGTTGATATGTTTTTTGTCTGCTCTTATGATTCTCATGATTTTCTAAATATGCATAACATAATATGTTGTTAATGAATAAATGGTTCAAAAAGGTAAAAGCATAAGAAAAAATTGATTGGGATTGAAATACTAATTCACCCCCCCTACGTATTTCTAAAAATTGGTATCAGAGCGGGACATTCACAAGAAGCTTGATCACTTGAATTGAGACCCAACACAATGAGTAGTCAAGATGGAATTTTATCTTCCAAGCCACCCTTGCTTAATGGAACTAACTTCATGTTTTGGAAGATCAAAATGAGATCATATTTGTAGTCTCTAGGGGCTAATGTATGGGAAACTGTTGAAGGTGGATACCAATATCCAACCTCCATTCCCATAGATGATGCAAGAAAAAAGAACTTTGAGAACAATGCAAAAGCAGTAAATGTTATCTTGAGAGGACTTGCAGAATCTAAATTCGTGAAAGTCATGCAGATCAACACTGCAAAAGAAATATTATGTAAGATTTTCCAATGTTATGAAGTTGATACTAAGGTAAAGAATGTCAAACTTCAATCATATAGAATTTAATATGAGTCTCTTAAAATGCATGATAATGAAAGAATTACAAAAAATTCCTTACAGTAGATGAAATTGTTAACACTATGAAAGGGCTTTGGGAAAAGATAAATGATTTTACTATTATTGAAAAGATATTGAGATCGCTAACTCCAAATTTTGATGCAAAAGTTTCAACTATTGAGGAAATGCAGGACTTGAGTCAGCTAACTCTGGAAAGACTCCATGGGATTTTGACTACCTACGAAATGAGAACAAAAAGAAACACATCTGAAATTAGGGAAGTTTTCTTCAAAGCTACAAGTCAAGGGAAATAGAAGCAATAACTAGATGATGCTAACTAGTAAATTGGGACTAGCTCACTATGTTGCTAAATGTCCTTATAAATAAAATCATGATAAGAAGGAAAAAGGGAAGAATTTCTCCAAGAAAAATGTCAAAAGAAGTTTCACTATGAAGAAAAAATTTTATACTCATGAGGATAGTGAATGTTCTTTTGATGATGAGGATGATGATTTATGCCACTAATAATGCATTTGTACAACTATTATGATCATGATTGGTGATGAAGAATTGGCATAGGTTCAAGGGGAGAATATTTTATGCTTCCAATGGTTCATTGTTGGCTTTATGATTTCCCATGAGCACATTATTATTGTTGATTTATTTATTGTTTCCCATTGGAAGATTTATATGTTGTTGTCAATTTGTCATGTTTGTTGATATTCACTCTGTTGATGATCAATACTTGTCTAATTAATAACTCATGATATGATGTTGATGGATATATTGTAATCGTTGTGTTATCATATGTTATTTTTGTTACATGTCTTGAATGTTGGTCCTGTATAAAAGGAGAACCCCACATATGTTGTTGAAATGAAGTATTGAGAGTGGTCATGTTGCTTTTGTTGATTGATGTAAACTCGAGAAAGATATGCTTGTGTATAATCATGTATTTGTTTTTTCAAGCCTTGTAATTCCACTATATATCATTAGCAAGTCCATTATATGCTCAGAGGGATCATGGTCATTCTAGAGTCCTATCTTGTAGCTGAGATTCTTGGTTCCTAACAATAGATCAGCCTTGTAGTGTTATGCATGTTAGTAGAAGTACCTATTTTCCTTCTGCCCTTTTCCTTTGATGTTAAAGGGGGGAGAGAAGGACTTTGTTACAATTGGTTGAAATCAATTCCAAAGGGGGGACATTGCTGGCATTATGGCTCACATGTTGTCCTTGATTTCAACCTATAATATGATCTCATCATAGTATGTCTACATGGACTGGTTGTATGTCTACATGGATTTCTTGTTGGCTAGAAGTTGTAGTGCAGGAAGAGGCAAGAGGTATAGGTTTGGATGAGGCCTGGATAGGTTTTCTAGGATGCTACATAGGCTACAAACAATTGCACATGTGTTGTAGAGTAGGAGGAAGAAGTGTGTTAAAGTTTTGGACTAAGAGGAGAATTTTTGGCCTAAATTAAGCTACAATCATTAGGAGGTATACCTCCATAATGCAACTATAGGCTCTCAGTCACTAGGAATCCAATACGAATAGAGTGACTATAGTCTTTGGGAGCTAGTTATCATCCTAAAGATTGTGCTTATAGGTGATGAAAATTAAAAACCATGAGCGAAATCAACGTTTCGCCAATGGAATTTGTGTGCACAAGGTTGAATTGACATGGTAAATATTACAAACAATAAATACCTTCGTTTTTTCCTGTGTTATTGACGAGATAAGGAAGCTATAAAAGAGAAGAAATTTGGAGAAATTGTGTGTATATTTTCTTGAGTTTCTTATGTATTGTTTCGCACAGGTCTGCACCAAAGCATGGGAAGGGTCAAGCTATCTTAGAGTTCTTCATATGGTAGGAAATCTTTGAGGTATAAGGTGTGAGAACCATGGATCAATGATCTAATCCTTTTTTCTAGGTGAAGCTAAGTTATTCCATGCACATCATTGTTTTCCAAATCTAAATGGATACATAAAGACTTGGTTTTGTTGCAAAAATATGTATATGCAAGATTTTTGTTCTCCTCTGAATGAGAACACCGATAATTATCTTCTAAGTATTTCTTTGTGAGTTAGAATATGTATGGTTTATGTTTTCAGTAAATGCATTAGGCTTTTGAGGCAGAGTATCCAGAAGAGGTTCTTATTTATTCGTATCTACTCACAAATACGTATACGCTTACTAGTGACTTAATAACTATTACAAAACGTGGGGGAAAAACTTATATGTTATTTGGATTAAGGTTGTCATCACTAGAAGAATGTGTTTCTTTCACTAAAATTACATACATATATGGCACAAGTATATGTCTGAATGATTGGTTGTCAAAGATCTATTATTTCATAAGTTGAATGGCAAGGGTTTTAGATTATTGTGATGGTATAGGGCTCTTTTTATTCATAGAATTATGCTTCACAGTGATTATATATATATATATATATATATTATATATATATTATATAATATATATACATATATACATATATACACATATACATAACATATACATATATACATATACATATACAATATACAATATATACATATATATACAATATAATACATATACATATATCATATATAATATATACATACATACATTATAATATATATAATATATATATATATATATATATATATATAGAGAGAGACAGAAGAGAGAGAGAGAGGAAGAGATCACTGAATATTTCAGGGTAATGAGGCCATAACTACTGAAGGATTTTGCAGAAATAACCAAGAATTAGTATGTGGTTCTAAGAATGGAAGAAATATAATGATAGGGAATCTTATTTTTTTCTTGGGATCTTGGTGTTAGGAGAGGCTTTTGTGACTATCGTAATTGTTTGCAAAGAAATTTTCTTGGCTTGATTTGTATGTCTTATGCAGTGAACATATCAAAGGCATAATATTTTCAGAGATTTTATGCAGTTATAGATCAAAAGCCAGAGATGATGGGGATGGTTACAGGGACAAACTCTAAGTTTACAAAATTTGTATGAAGAATTTTCATTACTCATGACATGTTGTTGTTGTCTTGTTTATATTTTTGATAAATGATGTATTCTTTTAAGATTGTTGATCTATCTTTTCATATCTATATGTAAAAGTGATTTATGAGCTAATGTAATGATGTATTAGTTCAATTTGATGAAAGTTTAAGGGTGGAGATTTATTGGATGTATTGTGGGTGGTCCAAGTTTGAAACATTGTGAAACGTGGATCACAAGAAGTTAGAGGGATTACTTGCTTCCTTCTAATAGCAGCTGGAAAACTTAGTGAAGGTAGGAGCCTTCAACAAGTAGGAACCTGTGCACTGGCCAAAGCCTGCACTAGTGAAAATTGTAAAGAATATTTCTTTAATAAGAATAAGAAAAAGTAGACACAAAAATGGTGGTTTTATCCCATTTTTGGTTTCCACCTAAAAATATTGGTGTCCCTATTTGTTGATATGTTTTTTATCCACTCTTATGATTCTCAAGCTTTTCTAAATAGTCATAGCATAATGTGTTGTTAACGAATAAATGGTTAGAAAAGGTAAAATCAAAAAGTAAAATTTGATTGGGAATGAAATATTGATTCACCCCCCCCCCCAGTATTTCTAACATCCTGATCCCTTAGGAGTTACTCCAAGTGCCATACTCCGTTGAAAAGGTCTCTGATAGGACTACACAATAAAACAATTTGTAAGTGTATTTGAATAATTATCCGATAGAAAAAATGTCTTCAAAATATAACCTCCATCTCATCAGTAATAATCATCAGCAAACTCCTCCTAAAATTGTATTCACTTTTTTACTTTACATCAATGACAACACTTTTATTAACAAAATTGACATGAATTCCAAACAATATTCTTTGGTTTTGAAATTTTGGGCATATCTCATATAACATCCTTTTTGCTTAGTTTGACAATCTGATCAAAACTAAGATGACCCAGTCTCTTGTGTCATAACCAACTCTCATCCATTTCTCCCATGTAGTAGCTTTCTTTTCCTCCATCTAGTACATATACATTGCTTGAGATTTTAATTCTGTTCACAACAATTTTACTTGAATATGATTTTTTACTTCACAAATATTTTTAAAAAATATGACCTCATATCCTTGGTCACACATTTGACTAACACTTAATATATTATGTTTAACACCATCATAATATAGTACATTTTGATATTTAGTCTTTCCCTTGTCCAAAACAACTATCCCTTTCCAATTATTCTTGTTGGAGCATTATTGCAAAAGGTAACACTTTCTCCCTTGCCTTTATTTAGAGATACAAAATTTCTATTATTTCTTGACTTATGATTTGGGAAAACACTATAATTGTACCATTGATTTCCTTGATTTTTTTCATATATCACAACTCCACACTCTTCTTTTCATTCTTGGTTCTTCCAAATCTTTGTGGATTGTTCTTGCTTTTTTTGCTTGAAAGGTCTTATTGGATTTATTTTATATTCACTTTCTTTGTGACAATAGTTATTGCATTTGTAACATTCAACATGATACAATAGAGGAGAAAATGAATTGTGATCACCTCCAATTTCTATATTTTAGCCTTTGGAGCTATTCATTTGGGTCTTATGAGATCCCTTGCTTATATTTATATTGTAGTCACTTCTTACATGTAACATAAGCACTCCAGTGTATTTCCTTGTGACCAAAATTATTGCATGAAAATTAATGGACATAAAATATATTTTTATACCTAGATATGATGAGCCTTCTTGGTGGAACAATTCTTTTGAATTCGTTTATGGGTCTCAAGCGGTCTTTACTTCCTTTTCTGTTGCTACATTTTTTCATTTGCATATTAGATCTCCACTTGTCGTATCCTTCTTTCTCGTTTCCATTTGTGTTTTTGATGGAATCATGTCTCTATTGATCCTTATCTTCATTTCTCACTTTTTTTGGATTGTTTCATGACCCTTTTAGCACATTGACATAGATTTTAGGTTCTTTTTCTAGTGTTTTTGAGCTTGATTCTTCTTTGAACGTCTCATGAACTTATTTAAAACCAATAAATGTTATAATGAAAGGTGATATTTGGTTACTGAGTAAAATATAAAAGATCTATAAATTCTTCCAAACTTTAGTTTATCATTTGCTTTATCAAGATCATTTCTCAAGGAAACAATCCCAACTTCTAGTTTCTCAAAATGACCCTCATTTCCTTCCAATTGGATTGTCACCACTTCTTTCATTATACTTTCTTCTTCTAATTGTACCTTAAGGATGGTCTGAAACCATTGGCTTTGTTTTATCATAATCCTTATCTTCGTACTTCTTCAATACCTCCTTCATACTTTTGTTTATTATTGTGAGTCTCTTTATCTCTTCTACGGCAACAAAGATCTCACCTTGAAAATATGTCTTACCTCCAATCTTCTCTTCTGCATTTATCTTCTCTTTTTGGTTATATTTATTTTGTTGATTAATAGTTTAAGATTTCAGGACTAGAAACTCATCTTCATCATCATTTCCTTCATATTTTTCATTTGGACATCTATAGGTAAAATTAGCCCCATTACCACATTTGAAATAAAGTGGAATATTACCTTTCCTTTGTTGGTTCCTTTTGAGATAGATTGCGTTGCATCTAATTTCTCTTCCTGATTTCCCAAGACTATGAGCAATAATTCTTCTTGATCATCATTAGATGCATATTCATCATATATTTTGATCAACTGGTATCTTCCCTAGAATAAAACTTTTAATCTTAAGATATTTTCCCTTCTTATTTTTAGGAAATTTTCCTCTATCTCTATGTTCATTTTCATCATTACTATATTTGAATTTCCAATATGGACATTTTGAAGCATAATGACATATTCTACCACACTTAGAATATTTGAATGGTATCTTACCTTTATATTTTCCAGATCCTCTTTTCATCTTTCTCATGAATTCACATTCTTCTTCTTATGATTCTAGGCTAAAGCGATCATGGTCCTTAGGTCCTCTTTTTTTTTATGCTTTGAAGGTTACTTTGTTGAATCGAGACTTCTCTTTTCCTATTATCATCTCATATGAAATAAGTATTCCATGTAGTTCATCCATATTCAAGTTTTTGAGATATTTATTTTCTTCAATAGATGAAACCTTTGGATTAAACCTCAATGGAAGAGATCTCATTACTTTCTGAACAAGCATTGGTTCTTCAATACTTTCACCTAATCTTCTAATAGTGTTCACAATTTCATCTACATGAAGGAAAAACTATTAAATGCCTTATTCTTCATTCATCTTTAAACTTTCAAATTGTATTATATGAGTTTGAAGTTTATCCCTTTTTACCTTATCATCTCCTTCATAGATTCTTTGAAGCTTATCATAAAAAAAAAAATTGTGGAGTCACCATGCATTAAATTGACAAATAACGAATTAGCAAGACCACTTAATATTGCATCCATTTCTTTGGAATTATTTACATAAACTATTTTCTCATCTGCATATGTCAAAGGAATTGTTGGAAATTTATAGCTTTCTACCATAAAATGACATACATTAGCACCAAGAGACATTAGATGTGCTCTCATCATTATCTTCCAAAATGTGTAATTTGTTCCATCAAAGGAAGGGGTTATGTCGTCTTTTCTAGCCATTTGTCTCTCTTAAGATTTACCTTCCAGTTATTAGACTACATCTATAGGAACCTGCTCTGATACCAATTGTTAGGATTATGATTATACTAAGAAGGGGGTGCATCAATTGGAATCTTAAAAAATTTAAACCATATAAGCATCAGTTACAAAATCAACACATGAGAGCACTAGATGTACGTGGAAACACTTAAAGGGAGAAAACCAAAAATATTATTTGCTTGAATATTCTTGTAGGCACCAAGTTATTTTTAGATCGATTTACTAGCACCAACCAAAAGGAGACTCCAATCTCTTGATTTACAAGCACCAACTTGAAGGAGACACTAGTCCCCTAACTTATAGGCACCAACTTTAAGAAGACAGTAGTATCTTGATTTATAGGGATGCACTTGAAGGAGACTCCAATCCCCTTAATTACAAGCACCAACCTAAATGAGACATGAATGTCCTGATTTACAGGAACCCACCTAAAGGAGACACCAAACCCCTAATTTAAAGACACCAACCTGAAGGAGGCTCCACTCCCTTGATTTGAAATTATCAAAGTTACCAACTTAATGACAATTGTATTGAATTCTCATTTTTTTTAAGTCACAAAAAACATGATTTTCTTGCAAATTTTGAAAAGTGTTGATGCAACATCAACCTTTTTTAGCATATTTTTTACACTTTAAAGTTTCTGATGTATTAAGTATGGCATTTTTTTTAAATGTTAGTAATTTTCATGTTGACTTCTAAAAGTGATATATATATATGTGTGTGTGTGTGTGTGTGTGTGTGTGTGTGTGTGT
>APFE030539277.1:0-14669 GCA_000404065.3 Pinus taeda | reverse complement strand
TACAATTAGTATTCCATCATCCATCATCAAGAGAATTCGAATTTTCCATCAGTGACACCTATTCTAACCATAAAACAAACCATTAATTAGAACTAGCTGTTAACTAGGAGTGCTAGTGACCTAATACAACTAGGAGTGTAACTCCTTATCATGATTACAACAACCTTATCTAAGAATTTAAAGTATTATTTGACAACTTTCAACCTCAAGAAGTCGAATTTGATGAAGCCTCCCACGTGGTCATCTGACTGTTGAAGACAAACCCTAGAAATTAGGGAACATGTTTCTCTGTTTTTAGGTTTAGGATCCCTGAAAATGGAACGTGGGACAGAGCCTTCATCTCCTCATCCATGACACATTTTTCAAAACTGAAGGAGGTTTTTGTAGTCTAGGATGTCTAGAACAAAAAAGTCTCTTGGTTTTTTAAAATACTTCTCCAGCTGTCCAGAATCGATCCTTGAAGAAGACGTGTAAAACAGGAAATTTTGATTTTTGAAAAACTCCACCTATAGCAGTTTTGTAGTGCAAGTTTAGTGTTTCATTTCTCCCACCTCAGAATGGATTTGAAGAAAATGAAAGAGGTTTTTGTAGTACAGCATGTTAGGAAGAAAAACCTCTTTCCGTTTGCAAACTTGAGTTCTCAACTGCTCAGGAAAGCTTCTGTAAGTTAACTAGTAAAAACAGCTTTTTCTGCTAAAACAGGCTGCTTCAGGGGTTTCGTAGCGCACTACGAAACTACTGAGTTGTACCAAAATATAGTTTTAATGCCAATTCGACTGTCTTGAGCCTTCAAAGAAATCTGATGTATGCTGACCTTGAGTTTGCCAAGTGCTTCTTATGCATGAAAGGAACTTGAGAATAACCAAGACCAATTCTCCCTTACCTTACCCTTTTCCTTTGAAATCTTTTCAGTGATAACAGGGTTGACAATGCCTTAGCCATTAATGCCCAAACCCTTTCCTTCATACCCCATTTTCTTAAATAGTTTGGAGCCAATTCCTGTGGTATGATTTTCAAAAATAGTGAAATCATCATCAAGAAACATACATGAAGATGGAGAACTACTCTTTACCTCACATGGTTCATGCTGCAACTTTTCCAAGTGCTTGCAACTCTCATCACAAACAATCTTTCTCCTCTTTCTCTTCTTGTAGACGCATCTTCAATTCAACATTCTGTGTTTGAAGAATTTGGTTGTTGTGCTTCAGTTCTACCAGGGCCTCTTCCATGGTTTGCAACTGAAGCTACAATTGCTCCTTTTCCTTTGTCTCTTTCAATAGAGTTTCATACATTATTTCCACCCTTTGGGAAATTTTGAGCATGGTCTCGTACATCAATTTTTCATCCTCTGTCGCTACACATTCTATTGTTCACTCTTGAAATTCACATCCACGTAAAGACCACTCTGATACCACTTGATTTAGGTCTAGGTGTGACAAAGGACCCTTCTAAAAATTTTTACTTTCATGATGTGTTAGAGTGCATTTTTAAAAGAACATAAATTAATACATGTGCATGCTGTAAAGAAGAGGAACATGTCAATCATCAGCAACATAAAAACATAAGTCGTTGATAATGGAGTTCTTCCAAGAGGGACTACATCTCCGGGCCCCGATGTCAAGATGGTGTAGGTCACTACATTAAGTGTTTTCAATAGTGATGATGTACATAGAGGTGATGGCATTATCATACAAGGAAAATGCCCTCACGTAGGAGTGGCTCCAAGAGATATTCCACTACAAGAACTCTTAGTCAAAAAGGACTCTTATCAATATGACACAAACTCATGCATGATGATCATGAGCATCTAGCCAACATGGCATAAAAGGGATCTCAATGCAAACATACATGACGACAACATGAGTATCCCATCAACATAACGACAAAGGGATCTCAAACAAAACATGACGAATCATGACAACAAGTACATCACATAGATGATTCCACGTCACATCAAGCAGGAATCATGAAAATGAGTAAGAAATGAGATCCCACATCAAGCATCAAATAGGGATCTGTGTAGCACAATGCATAGAAAAAGAAGTAAATGAACACATTGCATATACCTCACATCCAGGGGCCATCTGAAGAAGCGAATGTCAAACTCTGAAGTTGGTCGCACGTCGAATCTCGCAGCGTCGAATCTCATGGAAATGGCTGCTCACATATGAATGTTGACACCTGCACTCCACTTAGAAAAGTGGCCAGGAAATAAAATGACAAAATGAAAAATCTGAATGCACCATCAGATTTGTGGCATCGAATAGTGCAAAATCAACTGTCAAATTTTTGAATTATGAGAGTGAAATTCCAGGCCCAAGGAATCTTTTAGATTCCCCCTAGATTCCTCAAAGATTCCCTCCTCTGGGTCCTCTACAAATCAGCTTCTCAGATTAGGAGACTGACTGCAACATCGAGTTTGTGTCACTGAGAGGTGTAAGGTCGACATAAAATTTGTCCAATTTAGACACTGTAAAAATTTCACCCTCTTGGAAATTTTGCTCAGTCATGGTTCCACTTGCATAAAAATTAATTAAAAATTAACTCTGCCTCATTTTCCATGCCCACTCCTGGTTCCTCCATCTACCTGGGCACGCTGATGAACTGCATTCAAATAAAACTATGGTGACGGATTTCTCAAGAAATCTGTTGTGGCATAGTTGGTTTGATGTCTGGTTATTATGGAGGAGGTCAGGTGGTCAAACCCCGCCTCCTCCTTTTTTTATAAAAAATCCTTTAATTAAAATATGGGTTAGGCTATGCCCGCCTTTGGTGGCCCAACCACCGTACCTACCACCAGCTCCATGGTTGTCCTTAGTATTCATGGCGGGGTTGGTTTCTTTTGTGTGGGCATGGTTAGGTTCGTGCCCCAAGGGCCGGCCCACCACCCATTATATGTTTGTAGCACTGGTTCCATGGGAGGGGTTAGGGGTAGTGGCCTGCCCCTCCACTAATATAATATATGTCACATGGTACGGGTTGGGGTGGTGGGGTTGGTGGCCCACCACCCCCTTATTTTAATATTTTTTGTTATATAAAACAATATTCCCATTTTGAAAAATCAGATTTTTGACTGAAGGAGTCCTTTTAACCAGGCGACAATTTCGCCCGAAATCTAGCCAGAGTTGGCTGGATTCCATCTGCCGAAAAAGTTCAAATTGTGTCTTTGTTAATCCTACCCCATCAGCAAAAAGTCAACCCAACTTTGACTACCTTTGTCTTCCTCATCTAGACTTGCATTGGAGTATCATTCACACTATTGGAATCAGGGCGATGAGCACTTCAATCTAATGTCAAATTAATCATCTTTCCACCACTTTGAATTTTGAGCCTTTTCCATCCCACTAGTGTCTGGAGATCCACCTGGATCAGCTAGGAAGGATTGCGCAGTTTTCTGGGTGAAGCTTCACTGGAAAGATTGTGTAATTTTGGAGCCCAATAGGCTACCAGACGTAATTGCATGATTTTTTGGAGGGAAGGTTGGTTGCCCTCCTGAATTGCGCAATTTCTTGGGGGAGCTCCTCAGCCTGCAACTGGACTAAGTTTGGATGAATAGCTTGTGAGGGGAGTGCATCAAGATTTGATCGACAGGTTGTCTTTGTGCAAGAAAAACAATGAAGCTTGTGTACTTGATGAAGCAAGACAAGGTGTTGTGAAAGGTTGGTAGGGAGGCTCAAAAACGAAGCGAAGGCAAAATTTTGTAGGGTGGTTGTAGCCGCTACAACACCTTCCTTGTTTACCAGTTGAGGCAAAGCAGCTTGACATGGTCGTTTGGTATTTTCTTATGGTGGCTTGGTATTTTCTTATGGTGGTTTGGTATTTTCTTATGGTGGTTTGATATATGTTATATGATGTTTTGATATGTGATTAGATATGATGACTAGTATATGTTTGATATATGCTTTGGTATATGATTTGATATATGTTTTGGTATATATTTGTGGAGAGGTTGCTATAAGTACATATGTGTATGGATGTAAATACCGTCATGAGCTATGCTATAAATATCCACTATACGTTATGGGTGTTATGTCATTATGATTATGTTGTCATGTTTCTATGTTATCATGTGGTTATGATGTCATGTGGATTGGTACTCAGCAGGATGATCATTGGAAATACTGTAATGAGATGTAATATAAAGCTCCACTATGCAGTATGTTGTCATGTTGTCATCATGTTCTTCTCTTGAGAAAATATTTCATTGTAAATACTGCATCAAGTTGTATTATAAAGCTCCATAAGTTGTATGTATTATTTCAACAAGTTGCTGAGGTATATGAGTGATTGAACACCGACGATGGTGTCCCCTAAGGGGGAGGGTTTTGTAATAGCCCTAGTGAAAATTTCATGTAATAAAAGTTAAAAACAATAACCATGGTTGAATGGGACACTTATTCCAAGTTGAATGTTTAGCAGGACATCCTAAGGGGTGTTCATTTGGTTGTTTATGATTAAGGAATTGGAAAGGACAATGGCTAAGCCTTTGAAAAGGAAAAATGAGATTTTTGGCACAATTATTTTTGAAAGTAATGGAAATTAGGAGAAAAGGGAGGTGAAAGGTCACATGTTGCATGTGAGGAAGAAAATTAAGAAAAATAATGGAAAATGAAGAAAATAGAGGCCTCGTCCATAAAAAGGCTTATGAGGACTAGTTGGTAACCTTTTGTTAGTTTAGCGTTGGAGCTCTTTCATTATTCTCTCTCTCTCTCTCTCTCTCTCTCATACTCTTGGACACTTCCAATACTTATCTTATCATCTCAATCTATTTTTAATAACATTAACTAAATATTACATTATATAATACTAAAAACCTCTAATGTTGCTTACCTCTTTTTTATAACATACCACCACATTAATATATATATACAAATAATACATGCACAATTCAAATGAAAAAAACAAATATATAAAAGAATTAACTATCATTAAAAAAATTAAATTTATGTTGTTTATCATTATGGTATTTGAAATTTAACTTATTTTCTCATCTTCTACCGAGTTAGCCATTTTTTTTTCTTTTTCCATTTATTATTATAAAATATATTTATTTTAATTTTAATTTTAATTAATTAATTTTTTATTTTGGATATAAATATTAAAAAATTAATAAACAACGAATTCACAGTATATGAATTTCTAAGCCAAGGGATCACAGTGATCAGTTTTCTTTTTACGCTCGGAAGAACAATACACCTTTACACTGATATATCCTTCTCACACTAGCTCAGATCTATAGATCTATACAGATAGGATCACCAAAAAAAACTCAAAATCTTATACAATATACAATACACTGTTCTATCTTAAAAATGCACGATCACAGAGAGAGTTAAGGTTAAACTAGTTATGGTATAGGTTAAACTAGTTCTGATACCATATTAGAAAAAATAGGAAATCTGAATAGAGAGATTTTGCATGATACAAATTTTAAATAGTAATATTCATTACAACAGTTATATATTACGCATTGATTTAAATACTTTTAAATAATGATTCTAATTTATTACATAGGAATCAACAATTTCTAGACTCATCCTAAAAACAATAATTCGAACTCATTAAATCGAAAACAACTATACCTAACATGGAAACATTACTTCGAAAAATACATTCAATTACCACTGTAAATTTTATAAATGAGTTTTAAGCATTTCCCATGGGAATAGTTGACAGAGGATGCATCTAGCCTTTTGTCACTGTCTCCTCTCTTTGACATGTATTGGAAATCGATTGACCATTCTGGCCATCGGAAAGTAAGAGGGCCTGTCTTCTTTCAGCTGATCCCAACTGCATAATGCAATCAAAGTTTGATTTAATTTAGTACCTACATAAAATCTTAAAAATTTAAATCCAAAGGAATCAGCTAGTTGTGACACAACCCATAATTTTCAAGTCCCAAATTATTATGCAAGTCTGAGTTATAAATTGAAATGGAATCATTATTTAGTGAAAAAAAGTAATATTCTAACTTGTATACCTGTGTTTACTGACAAAATAATAAAGAAACAGAGAGATCTCAAGCATAGCAAGTTCTGCTCCCGCACAGAATCGACCTCCTGCTCCAAATGGAAGAAAAACTTCACTGTTTCTCCAGTTTATGTTTTCCTGTAGAAATATCACACACTATTCATTCGAGCGACCACCTGTGATCTATATACTATATATATATAGCTTTGCAAGGTGATATACATAGCTGAATTCAAGCTTACCGCGTCAGGCTCCAGCCAACGCCATGGATTGAAACTCAGAGCATCCTTGTAAAATTCTTCATTAACATGAATTGCATGTAGATATGGCACTACACGCCAGCCTTTGGGAATAACGTAGTCTGCCAAAACAAATTATGATAATGGTAAAAGTTAGAATCATGAGGATCCTGAACAGGTAATTAATTGTAGATAGAAGACAGAAATTTAACATCAGATTTACAGTTGAACTTAACATCCTCTGTAGTCTCACGGAAGACAGCTGTAGCCATGCCTCGTAGGCGAAGTGTCTCATTGATAACCTGAAAAAAATAAAAGTTAATTAAGTATATGAAATTAAACTATGAGTATTGATTATATTAAGTAAGTTTTTATTTTTTTTCACAAGTGTGGTGGGATTGGGGGATAGTACAAGATTCAAATTCAAAATCTTCTGGTTCTTGGAGACTTCATTTTCACTGCTATTCCCAATTGGACTACCCCAAACTGGCGACTAATAAGAAAATTTTGACATTAAAACTGTTTTCTAAATAAAAATAATAATAATCATCCTATTACCTTAGAATAAATATTCATCATATTATCTTGGAATAAATAATTTTGAAAGAAAAAGAAAAATAAAAAAATCTACTCAGATTTCCAGGATTAGATTCTGAATTTAAGTACCCGTTAAGCATATTTTTAAGTGAGAAATAACTAAAAAGTTTTTTTTTTCCAAAAAATTAAGTATTTTCCATTTTTTTGTTTCTCAATTATATGGAGATTCAAATATATGAAGATTAAGTAGATGTGGAATTAAATTAAAATCGATCATTTTTCTTTTCTTTCAAAATAAACCATTTTAAATTAAAAAAATGAAAAAATTATAATCAAGCCAATTTATATATCTTAATATTCAACCAAAAATTTCAAAACCCAAAGATCATAATATCACCCATTTATGCCCATTCATATTTTATATATGACTTCCCTAACATTTTAACCATCCAAACCTTCTAAAATCCAAAAATAAAATATTTTTTTTAATAAAAGAGTTAAGGTCTCCAAAGGATTCAAGTAACTCTCTTAACAAAATTATTTAACCAGTTCAATAGAAGAAAGAATCTGTTATAATTTTTCACTTATTGGTATAACAATATCATTAAACATCTTTCTTCATCATATTTTCACAATCAAATTTTTACAATAACATAGAAGACTTCAATGGAGAATTGGGTGGAAAATTTACTCACACATCTAGTGAAAGACATTGATCTGTAATCATCCCATGTCAGTGTTTCCTGGTCTGGAACTTTTGTTCTTAATGAATCGAACTCAACCTGAGTGAAAAGATAGCATTTGATTTATCTTGCAAATTTGTTCATCTTGTAACTAGAAAAGCCATAGTTCTTCCTGAAATGTAACTTTTATACTTACTCTCAATTGTTCCAAAGCTTGAGGACAGCCAGTAAGAAAATGTACAATGAATGACATTATCTTGGTTATTGTTTCGGTTCCAGCGAAAAGTAGAGAAAGGATGAATTCGCCCATTATTTCTTCCGTTATGTTTTCTCCTTTATCTAATACTCTGGCTAGTAAGCTACTTTTGGGTACTTCATTAGAATTGTCTTTTCTCTCCTCCAGTGCTTTGGATATCTTAGACATCAAAATCCGCCTTGCCTGAGAATCAAAACTGAATAAAACTCAATATTGTGCAACAAATTGCAGAGTGATATTTAAATATGGTGTCGAAATCATAATACAAATATTATTTAAAATTGGGATAGTCATATAAATTAAATGTTTGGTAAACACTACTAGCTTATAGTAAACATCTAAACATTTACTTTATGCTAAATATTATATGGTTGAAAATAAAAAGCCATAAAACTATTTAAACTTTAAATTTATTTTAAATTATTAATATTTTTTTGTAAGTCACAATAATTTCCATTAATCTAAAAAGCCACATAATTATGTGTAGTTTTTCAAAATTCGGTCATTCTCACTCCTACTAGATTTATTGGTGATTCATCAGAATTTTAACACAAGTGAGAAAACACTGAGATATATAGAACAAAAGAGAGCCCATAAACTAGTGAAATGACAAGATTTGCACACATCTTTTAGTTATCAAACACCATAAGGCATTACTAATGTTGGATATATTGGGCTAGAAGCTTGGGGTGGAGGGTGAGGGAATTTGGATTGAATGTGCCACTATAGATGCTCTAAACGAGCATCTAGATGGTTCAAGCCAACCTCCAAATGTGCCAAATTGTCTCACATTTACCATTAGCTTCTTTGAAGGACATTAAGGAAAGTAATAATTTCACTACAATCCTCTTTCTTTTCCTTGAGAACTTGAGCCATAAATGTCTTTAGCTCCCAATGTAAAGTGACTCAATGGATGTATTGAGATCTCCTCCCATTAGTGTGATCATGGTCCAGTAATGATCCAAGATCTTTTTCTTATAGATGTGTTAAAGAATTGCATGCATAAAATGTAGCTTAATGTAGAAATTTAATGCGCACATGAGAGAAGAGGAGAAACACATAAAGCATGAAAGAAGACAATAGAACTTGATAACGGAGTTTGTCCAACTTGGACTACGTCTTCGGGCCCTGCTCGATCAATGGGGAGGCCTTCATTCATTAAGTGGCATGAGAAAGAAGAGTACAAGCATCAATTACAAAAACAAAGATTTTGATACCTCCATACTGAAAAATGGCCAAAAACTGCAGAACTCTGATGGAGAAATGGACAACGCCATTGCATTCGTGGCATCAAGAAATGTTAAAACCATATAAAATTTATTAAAATCTAACAAAATTGATATTCGGCCCTCCTGTAAAATTCTGCCTCAAACTGCGTGAACTGCATCTTGCCCCTGGGCGCACTGATAAGATGCATTTCAATAAAAATTTGTTGGCGGATTTTCCCAAATTGGCGGTTAGCTGAGTTGGTTAGGTATCCAGTTATGAGGGAGGAGGTCAGGAGGTCAAACCCCGCCTCCTCCTTTTCTTATACACCACAACTGAAATTTAAAAAAATTGGTTGGGTCAGGCCCGCATTGGGTGGCCTGCTCACCGTACCCACCTCCATTGTGTAGATTGGTTGTTGCGTGTTTCAAGGTCAGGTCCGTGCCCCAAGCATTGGCCCACCCAACTCCCTTGCCTTTTACTTTATGTGGTTTCGTGGATTGTTATGAGGGTTGTGGGGTGGCAAGGTAATGGCCGCCCACCTCGTTTGTTGTTCGTTTGTTCCGTGGGATGGGGGGATGGGCCGGGGGTCATGGCCCACCCCTCCAACATTAACATTGTTGTTACAAGTACGGGTTGGGGTGGCGCAGTTGGTGGCCCACCACCCCCTTTTTTATATATTTTTTTTGTTCGTTTAAAACAAACTGTGCAAATTTTGAAAATTCGGTTTTTTCACCGAAGTAGTCTTTTTAATGAGGAAACAATTTTCCCTAGAATTTGGCCATAGTTGGCCAGATTCCATCCACTGGAAAAAGTATAAATTGTGCCTTCATTAATCCTGCGGAGTCATCAAAAGTCAACCCAACTTTGACTACCTCTATCTCCTTCATCTAGACTCGGATTGGAGTGTCATTCACACCGTTGGAATCAGCGTGAGGAGCACTTTGATATGATGTCAAGTTAATTGCCTTTCTGCCACATTGAATTTTGAGCTTTTTCCATCAAGCTGGCACCATGGTTTTGTCGACCCTTTAATATCATTGAGAAGATTGGGCCAATAGCCTATCGACTTTCACTACCTCCGACAGTGAAAGTCCATGATGTTTTCCATGTATCTTTTTTTAAGAAGTATGTTAAGGATGTTGATCATGTGATTGACCAGTATGTATTGCAGGTGGAACCAGATGGAGAATTTCAATGAAAGCCTTGGTATATATTATAGAAAAAGGTGCTCATGCTCTGAAACCATGTAATTGAGCAAGCTAAAGTGAAATGGAATCAATTTGGGCCCGATGAAGCTACATGGGATATGACGGATCAAATGTGGGTGAAGTATCCTTCTCTTGATGGTGTTGGACATGCCAACATGTCAGGGGATATCCTCAGTAAGAAGTCCCAATTAGACCTCAAACCGTTTGGTGCAGGAGTCCCAACAATGGGTCATATGGTAATGCCTTCACCATGATTTTGCACAGAGGCAAGTAAGATAACTCTGTTGGTAGCAAGGGTGTGACAGTTGCAATGAGTCAAGGAAGGTGCATGAGAGGTTCTAGCACATGGGGGTTGAGATTAGTGTACCCCTTGGAAACTTGTGATAGCACGCAATTTAGAAGGGAACACACATGAAAAGATACATCACAACATGGAAGGAAAGTTAGAAACTAATCTAAAGTGATGTTTAAATCAACAGAACATTTTAGAAAGATTCATACGTACATACACAGATAGCTATACATGCATTTGTAAGTAAATAGATACATATATCATTTCAAGTAAATCAGATAGCATAGAATATAATACAACATATGCATGAAAATGTTGGGTGTGGAGCGTGATTATCTTCTTTATTTAGAGGCATTGCTACATTGGACCCCAGTTTGTAATGTGGCGGCAACACTTCCCATAAAATGTACGTTGCCATGGGGGTTATAGGTAGAGCGACGACGGTTATTTGGATCACCCCTGATGGAGAGGGCTCGGGGGTGGTGCCTCCGAAGCTAAAAATAGATGTAAACTTGCCTTGTAAAATGTTGTAATTTCGTAGTCAATATGGGTCATTCATTAGGCAGAGATCCAACAGTAGAAGTTATGTTTAATTTATGGTTTTTAGGAAACCCCTCACTATATATGAGGGAATTGTATTGCGTCTATGTAGATCTGTATTCTGAGTGAGAAAGAGAGATGAGATTGAGAGCGAAGAGGGAATTACAATGGATTTTTTGTAGGTCATATCTCTTCATTTTGCTGGATAATATAAAAAGAAGGACTCATTGTTTCTCCATGGATGTAGCCCAAATTGGGTGAAAGATGTATATATGTGTCTCTCTTGTTTTATGTGTTTTCTGTGTTTATATTTTTGCAATATATTTTATATGTTCCATTTCTCTATAATATATAATTTTATAACAACTAGTATTAGAGTTGAAGGTCTATTTGGCTGATAAACTCGCAGGAGAGAAGGGTTTCTGGTGCGAGTGGGAGCAATAGCAGAAGATGGTAGGTTTAGGGTCGAAAAATTTAACGGCCAAAACTACTAGCTATGGAAGATGCAGATGGATAATTATTTGTATTAGAGAGATTTATACCTACCATTCATTAGAAAGGCAAAGAAGCCTACGAGTATGACAAACCCAGAATGGGATATTCTCGACAGAAAGGCACTTGGAACAATATGGTTATGCCTAGAAGTGTCATTAGTGTTTAATATTTCAAAGGAAATGACAACAGAGGATTTAAGGTCGGCATTGGCCAAATTATATGGAAAAACCTTGAACTCAAATAAGGTATTCTTATGAAGCGTTTATTTAATATGAAGATGTCAGAAGGTGGATCTGTTGCTGATCATTTAAATGAATTTAGTACAGTTACCAATCAATTAAGTTTTGCAGGGGTAGCTTTTGATGATGAAGTTAGGGCTTCGTTATTTCTGTGCTCATTTCTAGAAAATCGGAATGGTTTATTTATGGCCATTAGTAACTTTATCCCTGGATCTAGTACTTTAAAGTTTGATGATGTTGTCAGTGCAGTCCTTAGCGAGGAAATGCGATGGAAAATCTCCAGTGAGACATGAGGTAGTGCTTCGAGTGCAGAGACTAGGGGAAGAAAAATGGAAAGAGGAAAGATCCCAGGATATTGCAACAAGTCAAGGAAAGGCAGATCCAAGTCCAGGTTGGGGATAGTGTTTTGGAAATGAGGGAAGAAAGGACACCCGAAGAAAGACTACAAGTCTCAAAAGGGAAAAGAAGGAGACATGCAACAAGAAAACAATGATGAAGCGAATGTGACAGGTTATGTGTTGCAAATGCATTGATTCTTTCATTAGAAAATATTATTATGCATGGGTGGTAGATTCAAGGGCCTCATTCCATGCAACACGTGATAGGAAACATTTTCATGATTATGTTCAAGGAGATTTTGGACAAGTTTGATTGGGTGATGATAAACCCTATAAAATCATTAGAATGGGTACAATTTTCATAAAACAGTAGAACAGACATCAATGGCTATTAAAGGAGGTAAAGCATGTTCCAAATCTGAAGAAAAACATGATTTCAATAGGGCAGTTGGGAGGTGAAGTCTGTGTGACTACTTTTATAGAGAAAACCTGGAAGGTCATTGAAGGCGCCCTGGTAATAACAGAAGGAGAAAAGGTTGGTACATTTTATTTAAGCAATGGTATTTCTAGTTTTGTTAATGCTTTAACCTCTATAGGAGAAGATACAGTATTGTGGCATCATAGGCTTGGGCACATGAGTGAGAAGGGGATGGAGATTCTTCACTCCATAAATTTGTTGAGAGGTTTGAAGCATGTTCATTTAAAATTCTGTGAGAATTGTGTTTATGGAACACAGAAGAGAGTCAGATTCATCAGAGTTGGGAAAGAAAAGAAGAGTGAAAAATTAGAGCTTTTGCATACAGATGTATGGGGACCTGTTCAAGTATCATCTCTCGGTGGCTCTCGTTATTATGTTACTTTTATTGATGATGCAACCAGAAAAACCTGGATTTATTGTATTCGAAATAAATATGATGTATTTGATACTTTCAAGAAATGGAAAGATTTGGTTGAACATGAGACAGGAAAAAGGTTGAAGTGTCTCGAATCAGGCAATGGAGGTGAATAATGCAACCAAGATTTTGATAGGTACTATTGAGAGAATGGATTTCGTATAGAGAAGATAGTTCTAGGAACACCACAAGAAAATGGTGTGTCAAAAAGAATGAACATGACAATCATGGAGTGTGCAAGGTGCATGAGATTTCATGTAGGATTGCCTTTGTAATTTTGGGTAGATGTTGTAGATACTACTATTTATCTAATAAATAGAGGGCCTTCAAGTTCCTTGGATGGTGGTATTCCAGAGGAGGCATGGACAGGTAAAAAGGTAAACTACTGACTTTTAAAGGCTTTTGGTTGTGAAGCCTTTGTCCACATTAATAAAGAAAATAGAACAAAGATTGAGGCAAAATCAAAGAAATGCACCTTTATTAGATATGGTGTTAATGATTTTGGTTATCGCTTTTATGATTATGAAAAAAAAAAATCATTAGAAGACGAGATGTCATATTCAATAAAAAGGTTTTGTATAAGGATCGGCTACAGGAAAAGAAATAGGAAAAAGAAAATAGAGAATACACAATGCTTGATGAGATCACAGAAAACGTGATTGTGCCTTAAAATCATAATGATCAATAGCCAAAACAATAAAAACAACCACAACAACAACAAGCACCTCAAACGCCTGAAAGTGGTTTTAGAAGATCTACTCGAATAAGTAGACCCCCTGAATGATACTCTCCTTCATTATATTATGTATTGTTGACTGATTCTGGTGAACCAGAATGTTATGAAGAAGCAATGCAGGTAGAAACCAAGAAGAAGTGGGAGCAAGCCATGAAAGAAGAGATGGACTACTTAGCACATAACCAGACTTGGGACTTGGTCAAGTTGCCTACAGGTAAAACAACATTACAGAATAAATGGGTTTACAGGTTGAAAGAAGAATATGGAGGTAGAGAAAGGTATAAAACTAGACTTGTGGTGAAAGGGTTTTCACAGAAAAAGGGTATAGACTTTGATGAGATATTTTCTCCTATTGTTAAAATGATTTCAATCGGAACTATTTATAGTCTAGTAGTAGCTGCAGATTTGCATCTTGAGCAGTTAGATGTAAAGACAACCTTTCTCCATGGGGATTTGGAGGAAGAGATATATATGCAACAGCCATAAGGATATGAGGTAAAAGGGAAGGAGAAACTAGTTTGCAGATTGAAGAAGAGCTTGTATGGCTTAATGCAAGCTCTAAGGCAATGGTATCTAGAATTTGATAGGTTTACATCTGAACAAGGTTATAATAGATATCACTCTGATCATTATGTTTATCTCAAAATGAAAAATGATGGCAGATATATTATATTGTTATTGTATGTAGATGACATGCTTGTTGCAGGTTCTAACATGCAAGAAATAAATGTGCTCAAAATAAAATTGGCAAACCCATTTTCAATGAAGGATTTGGGTGCTACAAAACAAATCCTTGGTATGAGAATAGCTAGAAATAGGAAGAATCGCAAATCAACATTGTCTCACAGTGAGTTCATACAAAAGGTGTTGAAAAGGTTTAATATGTAGAATGCAAAACCAGTTAGTATACCTTTGGCTAGCCATTTCAAACTAAGTAAGGAAATGTGTCCCAAGACTCAGGAAGAAATGGATTATATGTCTAAAGTTCTATATGCATCAACAGTTGGTAGCTTAATGTATGCAATGTTCTGCAC
>APFE030539273.1:0-12590 GCA_000404065.3 Pinus taeda | reverse complement strand
CCACTTGTCCTCCCACGAACTGTGCCAGCTCTTCCTTATCGATTCGGTTTTCTGGTTACGTCATGGAATGAGTCATCTGCCATCTTAGTGGTAAAATTAGACCTCAAATCCTTATAGATCATCACTTAATCCCCTATCAAATCCAGTTCTTTCATCAGGCGCATTCTCAACCGTTAGATCTAGAGCCTCGAGATCCAACGTCATTCGCTCATTTTGCGCAGTTGACTTGCTCAACCGTTAGCATGCGATGAGCGGTGGTTTTCTCTCTCCTCTGCTTGCCATGTGTCAGGTGTTGAATGGAATCGCTTGTTTTTCTCCAAATCTACTTAACACCCAAGGGTAACCCCAATATATACTGTCGGTTTTGTAGGGCGGGTCCCGCCTTTAGCCTTTAGTGTTTATTCCCACGGTTTTCCTGGATTCCATGCAATCGAGCGCTTCGGGGCTTTCCTTCTCGAGGGGTTTTTCCTAGCGATGCGCAAATAGTGCGTCAGAAGTGGCCTCCTTTTCTCAATCTGGGCTTCCCAAGTGCTAGTTTCGCCTCTTGCGTGATCTCCATGGGCCTCGGTCAACATGCTTTGACCGAGGTCCTCGTCGTTCCTCGCTGGATGCTAACTGCAACTGTTCAGAGGTCTTCCTGATCGCTCTATGCTCTTGAATTTGAATTTCTGTCCTGATTTGATACAGTCATGGTACTGTGATAATCTTCATGGATCTAATTCGGATCACGACCTTCCCACTGAAAAAGCTTTTGGACCACCAAAATTTGGTTTTCAAGCATCGACTAAGTGAGGGTACAATTGTCTCACTTGTCCAATCTCGATCCACTTTGCACTACTCCGCGTTGAACCCTTGAGCCCTATTATGAGGTACTCAACATCTCCTCTGTGCATCATCCTCACCTTCCCATCCAGAACTATGTCTTCTTGCAATTAATTAAGATATTCAGGTAGAAGGTCATCAATAGAAGGAAATTGACTCTGCTCTTCGGGATCTTCAATTAGAGAGGGTTGAAATAATCTCAAGCAATCTGCATTCACAGCTGAGCAGATGTGCATGTAAGCTGGTAGATCAAGGTGAAAAACATTTTCCCCAATCTTCTCAAGTATTTTGAAGGGTCCATACCTGATAGGCTTTTGCTTTTTACCTTCACCTTACATCCTATCCTTGCTAATATACAACCAGACTTGGTCACCAACTTGGAAACTATGCTCCATCTGATGCTTGTCATGCCTTGCCTTGTATTTGGCTTGGCTCTTTTCTAGCTGTTCTTGTACTTCTTGGTGGATCTCCTGGATTTGTTCAATGGAACTAGTTGCCCTGTCCACATCATTGTGTATCTCAACTATAGTATCTTTACCAAAGAAAAAATCCAAATGAGACCTTGGCGTGAAACCAAAACAGGTCTCAAAAGGAGATATCTATGTAGAAGAATGTTTTGCTTTGTTGTAAGCATGTTTCACATAACACAAATGTTCATCCCAAAGCTTAGGATGTTTGCTGCAATATCCTCTGAGTAACTAGATCACTGTCCTGTTAACTACTTTTGTCTAGCCATCAGTTTATGGATGAAAAGTTGTGCTCTTCTTTAGTTTGGTGTCCATTAGTTCCCATAGACTTGACTAAAACTTCCCCACAAATCGGGTGTCTCGGTTAGATACAATGGAAGTGGGTAATCCAAAATGAACCCACACATGTTCAATGAACAGTTTTGTAGTTTGTTCAGTTGTAATATGCTTATTACAAGGTATTAAAATACACATTTTTTTGAACCTATCCACAACAACATATAGATAATCATGACCTTTCCTAGATTTAGGAAGTCCTCCAACAAAATCCATGGAACTGGTAATAGAGTGTACAAGCCTAGATTTCTATTGCTAGGCTTGCTTTTAGCACACATAGTACACCCTCTTACATATCTAGAAACTGTCTCATTCATTTTCGGCCAATAACAAAATATTTGCAGTTGTGTAACTATTTTACTTACCCCAAAGTGACCTGATATCAGAAAAGTGTGTGCTTCTCTAATTATCTTTACCCTCTCAGTTTGTGGAATGTAGAGTTTCCCACAATGGTATAAGAGTCGGTCCTTTACATGATAATCCAATTCTTCTACTCGTTTGCCTTGACTTAAAGTTGCATATGCATCCCTAAAGTCTATATCTTGAGTATATTGTTCAATGTATCTTTCATGTAGCACAAAATTATGCTTAAGTATAGTAGATGCATTTATAATAGGTCTAGACAACATTTCTGCAACTTTATTGTGTATGCCCTTTTTATATTTGATGACTAAATGAAACTGTTGTAGAAAACCCATCCATCTGTAGTGTCTTGATTGCAACAAATTAGTTTGGGAGTGTAGGTATTGAAGTGGTTGATGATCAGTATGTATTACTATCTCTTTGCCCATTAAGTAATGTTTCCACTTTTTCACACTCTGAACTAATGTGCTACAATTCTTTATCATATGTAGGATAGTTAACTACTGCAAGATTAAAAGTCTCAGAATGATAACATATGGGTTTACCATGCTGTGTCAACACTGCTCCCATGGCATAATAACTGGCATCTGTTTGGATCTCAAATGGCCTTTGAAGATCAGGCAGTGCTAGTACAGGTGTTGTACTAATCTTTTCTTTCAAGGTGTTGAAGGCTTTCTGATGTTTGCCTCCCCACTGAAACACCTTGTTCAATCCTGTTAAGGCATGTAAGGGAGTTGAAGTTGAGGAAAAGTTAGAAATGAACTTCCTCCAATATTGTGCTACCCCTAAGAAGCTTCTCACTTCTGTAGCAGACTTGGGTTTAGGACAGTTCACAATGACTGCCACCTTAGAGGGATCTATCTTCAATTCACCACCCCCTACTATATGACCCAAATAATTCAAAGACGTTTTTCCAAATTCACATTTTGAGATTTTAACATGAATTTTTTCTCTTTTCAAAACATCTATTGTCTGCTTAACATGCTTTAAGTGTTCTTCCCACGTTTTACTAAAAATCAGAATGTCATCCAGATAGACAATAACAAAAACATCAAGAAAAGTTCTGAGTACATCATTCATTAATTTCATGAAAGTAGCATGAGCATTAGTTAAGCCAAAAGGCATAACCAGCCACTCATACAATCCCTGCTTTGTTTTGAAAGCAGTTTTCCATGCATCTTGTTCTGTAACTGTGACCTGATCGTATCGACTGTGCAAGTCTAGCTTGGTGAAATAAACAACTTCTTTCAATTGATCTAAAAGATCATCTATGAGAGGAAGGGGATAACGATTTTCTATTGTTATCTTATTGAGTGCTCAGTAATCAATGCACATTCTCCACAAGCAATCTTTCTTTCTCACCAAAACAATTGGTGACCCACATGACGATGTCCTAGGCCTAATGAACCCTTTTTTGAACAACCCCTGCACCTGCTTCTTGATTTCAACATTCTCTAAAGCAGACAACCTGTACATTCCAATGTTAGGAAATGGAGCATCTTGCTGCATAATAATATCATGTACTATTTCCTTTTTGGGTGGCAGACCTTTAGGTTCTTGAAACAAGATATCATACTCTGAAACAACCTTTTCTAAATTAGTTTGCTATTTAGCATTACAACCCTCAAATACATTGGTTTTATCAAGTTTCTTTTCCTTTACAACCATTAGTAAGAATTTTTTGCATGAATTTATCATTCTTTTCATCTACCCTGAGTTTATGAGAGTATAATTATTCTTGAGCTTATGAGCTCTTACAAAGCATTCGATTCCATCTTTAACAAGTAGATACTTGTTTTCAGCTCTATAGAAAATAGCTTTCCTATCATACAAGTAAGAAATTCCTAAAATAATTTCACATATATCCAAAGGAATTATGTCTAACTCAACCTCATCTAGAAATGCTAACCCTAAAGAAAACTTGAGTTTGCATTGTCTAGTCACTTGTAGTTGTGCTTTATCATTCAACCATCCTAATGGGTATGTTTTTTTGTGAAATGTAGTTGTTAGTCCCAATTTCTTTACAATTGCTTCAGAAATTAAATTTACTTGTGAGTCATTATCAAACAAATTATCAATCTTTTAGTGTTTGGAAATAACTCAAATATGGAAAAGCTCATGTATTTTTCTCTAATTTTCTTCATTAATAACAAATTGTGCAGAATTACTAGTAGATGCTTCAGAATTATTACCTTTTATACCTGTGGTTGCAATGGTTATTTCATTTCCCAAGTCTGACCCCAAATCTTTTTGAATAGTTGCAGCAGTCTTCTTCTTCTTGCCCTCGAACTTCTTAGGTCTCAGCTCTGGATGCAGAATCCAACAATGCTCATCATCATGCCCATCCTTTTTACAGTGACTACATGAAGCTTTACTTTTCTGTGCAATGTTAGCCTTCCTTGCTTTCCATTTTTGCTTTTTTTTCTCCTTGCTCTTGCTTGCAGTGGGTTGGGATGGTCACCCAACTTTTGGATTTTCATTCTTTCCTCTAGCTTCTAGATGAGTAGCTTGTATAGATACCTCATCTATACTAGTGGGATTAAACATGAGGATGGTATGCCTCATGTAGCTATGTAGACCACCAATGTACTTCAAAATAGTTTTAGGTGATTTTAATGAGATTCCTAGAATCAATGCTCTCTTTCTAAATTTTTGAGTGTACCCTTGCACACTTTTTCCTTTCAACTGTCGAAGAGTTTGCCAAATCATCATCGCTTGTTGCATTTAGGCCAATGGATAGAACTGCTTTTTGATTACAGAAACAAATTCACTCCACACAGAGATGGTCTTACCATGTCTTTTCATGTCAACTTAGGTTCTGCTTTCCCACCAAACCAAGGCAGTGCCTCTAAGGCGTAGGCTTTCCATCTGAATCTTGCTCTTGTCTGAGTTGATATTCTGCACTCTACAATACACGTCAATTTGTCTAATCCAATTGTCCAACTTTTCTGTGTTTAACTCTCCATCATATTTAGGCAAATAAAATTTGACATCTAGTTTGATCAAAGATGCTTTTTTTTTGTTTTCAGGGTTGTTATGAGGTGTGAGAAAGCTTTCCTCTTTCCCTTTTCCTTTGGAGTGGTCATGGAAGTGAGACTCATCTTCTCCTTTGTCTTGTTTAGAGCCTGATGAATCTTCATCCTTATGTTTTCTAAAGTCCTTATACAATTCTTCTACCATGGACATAATGGCTAGGAAACTTTCTATATTGAGGGTCTGGCCCCATTGAACCTTCCTCTCACATTGTCTTCCGAGGATAGACTCTCTCAATTTCAAGATTAGTTTCGACAAACTCTTCTTCTCCTAATTTGACCTTGATCTAGTGAGCATTTAACAGCTAAACCAACACAAGCTTGTCTAACCTTAACAATGTAAAACTCTGATACCACTTGATCTAAAAATCACCCTTGAGTGACCTCAGTTAGATAATTAATGAATGAAGATATTACAGACTCATGTGCTGGTGTGTGTCTATATTATTTTAGGCAACGGATCGATCAGATTGCAAAATACACAGACACTTGAAATGGAAAACAACAGAGAAACATAGTAAGAAAATACAAGAACACAACAATTAATAAGGAGTTCACCCTATCCTCCAGGGCTACATCTCCAGTCCAGATTTCAGTGGTGGCCTTCTTTTAATGTATCTTTAAAGCAGAGAATTGCAATGAGGAGCTCAATCTGAGTCTCCTGGAACATAATTGCTTGATAGGGTGGTTCTTGGATTCCCCAACCCACTAGAGTACAAAAACTCTTTGCCTTACCAGCTCTTGACCTCTCTAGTCTTTAATGGGAGGAGCCCAATGTGGTGCTCAATTCCCGACAAATCCTCTCAGGGATTACTCGATGCTGCCTTATGCTGTAGGTCAGCTCAGCTCTCTGTCTTTCTGCTCTTTGCTTCACTGTCTTTTCTTTTCTCTATCTTCGTCTTCTTTTCTCCTTTTCCTCTCGGGTGTCCTCTATTCTGTGTTTGTTCATGGCTTTAAAGCAAATCGATCTCATGACTATTTGATTCCCCTTCCACCTCCATCAGATCGCATGCTCCTGTTCACTTGGAATCCCTTGTCTCTGTGTCATCATCAACGGCTCACACGGAGTGGCCACTTGTCCTCTTGCGAACTGCGCCAGCTCTTCCTCGTTGGTTTGGTTTTCCAGTTACGTCATGGAATGAGTCATCCGTTATCTCAGCAGTCAAATTGGACCTCAAATCCTTATAGATCGCGGCTTAATCCGCTGTCAAATCCGGTTCTTTCATCGTGCACGTTCTCAACCGTTAGATCTGGAGCCCCCAGATCCAATGTCATTCGCTCATTTCGCGTGGTTGACTTGCTCGACCGTTAGCGTGCGATGAGCAGCTATTTTCTCTCTCCTCCGCTTGCCATGTGTCGGGCGTTGAATGGAATCGCTCGTTTTTCTCCAAATCTGCTTACTGCCCAAGGGTGCCCTCGATATATACCATTGATTTTGGAGCGCGGATCCCGCCTTTAGTCTTTAGTGTTTTTTCCCATGGTTTTTCCAGCTTCCATACGACTGAGCCCTTCGGGGCTTTCCTTCTCGAGGGGTTTTTCCCAGTGATGCGCGATTAGAAATGGCCTCCTTTTCCCGATCTGGGTTTCCCAGGTGCTACTTTTGCCTCCTGCGCAGTCTCCATGAGCCTCGGTCAGCGCGCTTTGACCGAGGTCCTCATCATTCCTCGCTAGCTACCAACTGCCACTGTTCAGAGGTCTTCGTGATTGCTCTGTGCTCTTGAATTCAAAATTCTGTCCTGATTTGATACAGTGATGGTACTATGAAAATCTTCATGGATCCAATTCGGATCAACTACACAATGTTGGCATGATTCCTAACTTTCCCAACAACTTTCTAGGATTTAATTGTCTACAAAAGTAGTATTTGGCTCTCAAGCCCCCAAAGAGCATTTGGGAAAATAAACTCAAACATAAAAATATCTAAATTTTTTTTTTTTTTTTAATGCATATTCGACTTTATATGGGAAGTATTTGTATTTATTTATTCATTTTAATGGGGTCATCTAATGGAAGTGTATAGATGTCATCTAATGATCAAACAAGTATGGAACTCTTCCACTTGCCCACGCACCATAAAGAAAATCTTCCTTTCTTTAGTCAAACACAGATCCTTTGATCTTCTTCCCTCGAATGCTCTTTAGTATGAGTAAAGAGAGCCCAGTCCGACTCATGTTCTTTCTAGGATTCAATTATTTCCAAGAGTATTACTCCGCTCTCAAACACCCAAAGAGAAATAAATACACAATGTGTGAATGATTCCTAAATTTCCCAGCTGCTTTCTAGGATTCAATCGTCTCCCTACAAGAGTAATACTAGGTTCTCAAACGCCTAAACCTAAAGAGAATTGAGGTAAACCAAATTTGACATGAGGATTTCTAAAATTAGATTTTATTTGTTTATGCCTACTCAACTCTATAAGGGGCATACTACAATTGTATTTATTTATTTTGTTTTAATGTTGCTCTGCTACTTATGTAGTATCCCTATTTAATATTTTAATTTCAGTTTTTGAATGAGTAACGATTTCTAAATTTGGATACTTAATGTTTATATATATATAGCGAATAGCCAGGCCAGAATGGCGGCGTCAACGAGCCAGAGTGGCGTAGGTAGGTAAGAAAGCCACGCAGTGCCTTACGACCCTTTCCTATCTACTCTTCAAGGTGGGGGTTTTACTTACGTATATATATGCACCCTTCCCTTGCTCTGGGCTGTGAGTGTGTTTCTTCAATTGCATGAATTGCAGAAGCATTGAATTCTCTTCCAGAAGCATTGCATAATGATAATGATGGAGATGACGAGTGTGGCAAATATAGAGAAGGGGCTTCTGGTCATTTTCGCTGTAATTGTTGGGACCATTTTCATATCGAAGCTCAAATCCAAGAAGTTCAAGCTGCCCCCCGGCCCGATGGCGGTGCCCATCTTCGGGAACTGGCTGCAGGTAGGGGACGATCTCAATCACAAGAACCTGGGGGACCTGGCGAAGAAGTATGGCGAGATCTTTCTGCTGAAGATGGGGCAGAGGAATCTGGTTGTGGTGTCGTCGCCGGAGGTGGCGAAGGAGGTCCTGCACACGCAGGGCGTGGAGTTCGGGTCGCGGACTCGGAACGTGGTGTTGGATATATTCACGGGGAAGGGGCAGGACATGGTGTTCACGGTGTACGGTGAGCATTGGCGGAAGATGCGGCGGATCATGACGGTGCCCTTCTTTACCAACAAGGTCGTCCAGCAGTACAGATTCGCGTGGGAGGACGAGCTCGGCCGCGCGGTGGACGATATCAAGAAACGACCCGAGGCGTCCACCACGGGGATTGTGATCAGGAGGCGCCTGCAGCTGGTGATGTATAACATCATGTACAGGATGATGTTTGACAGGCGCTTCCAGAGCGAGGACGACCCGCTCTTCCTTCGCCTCAAGGCCCTCAATGGCGAGAGGAGCCGCCTCTCCCAGAGCTTCGACTTTAACTATGGTGACTTCATTCCTGTTCTCAGACCGTTCCTCAGAGGGTACCTGAAAATTTGCAAGGAGGTCAAAGAAAAGAGGCTGTCGCTCTTCAAGGATTATTTCATTGATGAGCGAAAGTAAGGATATGGCTTAAATTGTTGTTTTATGTGAAATGAAAAGTTAATGAATTTTATTATAATTAAAAATTAGATTAATTTTATTATAATGCTTAATGGACATGGATATCTGATGGGATGAATAGGCGGAGGCGTACTATTTGATGACAAAAATGTTGAGCATGATGGCAGGAAATTGGCCGCGAGTTCCAGAGGCTCCAAAGTGACAGGCGAGAAGTGCGGCATAGATCACATCTTCGAAGCTGAGGAGAAGGGCGAAATCAACGAAGACAATGTGCTCTACATCGTCGAGAACATTAATGTTGCAGGTGAATACATACAACATGTTATGTATTTAAATTGAATTGCTGATTGGTTTTGACTGTTTCCTGTTTTTGGTATGATGGCAGCGATCGAGACGACTTTATGGTCCATGGAATGGGGAATAGCGGAAATCGTGAACAGCCCCGACATTCAGCAGAAGATCCGCGCCGAGCTGGACGCTGTAATCGGGCGGGGCGTCCCCTTGACGGAGCCGGACAATACCAAATTGCCCTACCTCCAAGCCGTGGTCAAAGAAACCATGCGTCTCCACATGGCGATTCCCCTGCTTGTGCCTCACATGAACATTGACCACGCCAAGCTCTGCGGGTACGACATCCCGGCCGAGAGCAAAATCCTGGTGAACGCCTGGTTTCTGGCCAACAATCCCGAGTGGTGGGATAAACCCGAGGAGTTTATACCCGAGAGGTTTCTGGGAGATCAGGAGAAGATCGAAGCAAGCGGGAACGATTTCAGATTCCTGCCATTTGGCGTTGGAAGGAGGAGCTGCCCTGGAATTATCTTGGCTCTGCCAATCGTGGCTCTGGCGCTTGGAAGGCTGGTTCAGAACTTTGAACTTCTGCCTCCTCCGGGGCAATCCAGGGTGGATGTAACGGAGAAAAGAGGTCAATTCAGCTTGCAAATTCTCAACCACTCCGTTGTCGTGGCCAAACCCATAGACTGAATATATAAAAATCCTTCCTAGTCCGGAGGAGTGCAATTTTTTTCCTAATTAGGTTTAGATTTTAGGTTGGGGCCAGCTGAACCATACCAATAAGGAAAATAGTTTTTCACAATTGTAGTCAAATAAAGTGTGGAAAATAGTTTTTCACAATTGTAGTCAAATAAAGTGTGGATTTCCAAGGTATTGGTGAGTTGTCAGTTGTTTTGTGGTCTAAAGGTTGGAGGGAAGAATAATATGCCTTACTAGTAAGAAAGTTTTTTTTTGCTGTTCCAACCAAATAAAGTGTAGAGTGTAGATTTTATTTTTTGTGCTTAGATGTTGGATGGAAGAACAATCCAGTGCACTAATGAGAAAATCTTTCTTTACCATTCTAGCCAAATAAAGTGTAGATTTTGTTTTTTGTGTGGAGATGTTGGATGGAAGAACAATCCACCCCACTATTAAGAAGATCATTCTTTACCCTTCCAACCCAATAAAATGTAAATTTTGTTTTGTGTACCTAAATGTTGAATAGAAGAACAATCCACCGGCCACTATTGAGAAGATCGTTTTTACCTTTCCAACTCAATAAAGTGTAGATTTTCATTGTATTTGTAAGATAAAGTGTGAATTTCCGCAGTATTAGTTAGTAGTTAGTTTTGTTTGCTGAAATAACACAATAGAGGAAATTTGTTATGAATTTTGGTATTTGTTGTAATAGTACACCAATTGGGGCTTAAATAATGTTTTTTCAATTAAGCATGTTCAGCTGATTATGATAAAGATGTGCTTTACAAGCTTTATGAATTTTAAAGATAAATTAAAATGTTATGGTTTTTTAATTTTATTTTATTTTCTAAATTTTAATTTTTGAATTTACTTTAAAATTTAAAAGAATGGTTGTTCATATTAATTATTAGTTGGATAATTTTAGTAATAGTAGAAAATTATAGTTTTCTAATAAGATCTTTATAATATTGTTAAGTCTAAATTTAATTGAACATTTTTTTAAGCTAAATATTTATTATTAAAACAAGTGTAATATGTAAAGTTGTTGCTTAGTAATTGTTTCTTTTATTGTATTTAAGATAAAAGTTCTCATCATACTATGCATAGAGATTTTTAATTTTTTTTTAATAAGTAAAACTTCTGCTTTGCAAGATTTCATTTGAGGTGACATTATAATACTTCACATCTTCTTCAACTTTGGATTTTAGGTTTCTACTTCACAATATTAAAACAAAATTTTAAAATATTATAACAAATAAAATTGTTAAATTTTTTTAAGTAGGAAGATTTTTATAGTTAAATTCACAAAGTTAAGATTCAATAAGTGTTTAGTTAAAACGATGAAATTTCTATTTTGCATTAAAATCATGTATAACAAAAATTTCCACAACTAATGGCATCATTTGACTTTTGTTTGTCGTCTATATTCTTAAATAACTAATGCATATACAAATGCTTATAAGTCTTTGCCTTTTATTATTTGAAAACTTGATACTTGAAGGCCATATATGACTCCTACACAAGGTATCTATAAAATCAAGCTAAAAATGTTTGAAATAAAACGTTTAATATGATAATATGAAGCAAGCTATTAAAGGTAAGTAAAAATGTTTCAAAGAAAAACAGTATATAATATTAAAAGAACACATAATTAATTATGAAAAAAGATGTTGACTTAAAGGCATATCAAAGAGCTATACATATTTATAATGGATGGACATTATTTTTTCTTATCACTACATTATATTATTTTGAAATATGTTGTTAGTAAAGGAATAACTAAGTTTTAGGCATTTAATATTTTTATGGAAAAAGAAATAGAAAATATTTATAAGTATTGGGAGACTTTAAATTATTAATAGATTAGATAGCAGTAAATGTAAAATTGACACTATAATATCAATTCCAATTAGAAATTAATTTATGAAGGTAAAAAACAATTTTGATATAGAGAGTGATAGAATATCACAAATGTATTTGCTGGATTTTTTGTATTTGTTGCAATAGTATGGACTTTTTTGTATTTGTTGTAATAGTATTGAAGTCCTAAGTACTTGAAAGAGATTTTGTTAAAAAATTCTCATTATAACTTAGGAATATGTTATTTAAGTAGTGACATAACAATTTTAGATGTTTTTCATATTAAGTGAATTGTATATGTTAATATTATATATAAAAGTGAATGCATATATAATGTAATTTCACATTTAAAATATCATATATATAACCAACAAAGAGATATCATAAAATAAAAATGTGATTGTAAAATTTTTCAAAAACTTGAGTAAACTTAGTAAACTATTTTCCAAAGTCACACACTAATTAAAAATCAAAAATGAGTTTGACACACATTTAGAAATGAATTTTTTTATAAATAATGAAATTGTCATAAATATATATGACACTTGGCAAATATAATTTTTTTGGTTTTTAACTTTCATGAATAATAAAACTTTCATAAATATTGAGATTTGGTGTGTGTACTCCCTTTTATAAATATTGAGATTTGATGTGTGTAATATTATGACACTTGGTGGCATATAAATTTATTTTTTTATTTTTAAATACATTTTCTTTACAAATTCTATTTATAACCCATGAAATTACTTATTTCATCTATATGAGCCAATAAGAAAATAGAAATTCAAATTTCAAAAATAATTTTCAAAATATTCAGTTTAATAGTTATTTTTTCAAAACTTTAATAAAATTTATAAATCTTTTTAATTTTTTTAGAACTAATTGAAAGTAGCATTTTGACTATAAATGATTACAATAAAACCTGGCTATGGGGATGAATAATAATATAAATGTTTTTTTTGTTGGGATTAATATGGACATAAATTTATATTGATGGTTTATAGCAAGAATTATCTCAACTATGTACTTATTTATGAATCCAAAATCCCATAAACCTAAAATAATATAATCTTAATGTAAATCTAAATCTAAATTATATATAATCTTAATGTAAATCTAAATCTAAATTATATATAGTTGAAATTTTATAATTAA
>APFE030539269.1:0-16618 GCA_000404065.3 Pinus taeda | reverse complement strand
GAATGAGAAAGATATATGTTCGGTTTTCCAAGTTATATGTTTAAAATTAGATTATTTTTTATAAGTTGTAAGTACTAGCTATATTAATATTTATTAACTTACATATAAGGTGGAACTGGTGAAGAATATAAATGTATATATATCGCCTTTCTTTATGATTTTATAGAGCTAAGAAAAATATTAAAAAATAAATGAAATATTAGAAAGAAAAAAAATAGAGTAATATTAACATTTTTCTTTGAAAACAAATATTCATAAGGTAATTCTTTTACATTTTAAAATATTTAAATATGTCAATAATCAATATTGTGATGTCTAAGAATCTTAATATTTGGGGTTCTTCCATTGCTTCCATGAAATTATTTCCTTACACTTTAAAGGGAATATAGGTTGTGTATTTTAAATTCTAGTGTGTGATGGCTAGAATAAGAAATTGGATAAGAAATCATTTTATTGCTATACTTCAATGATAATGTAGAGTATTTTTAAAATATATTATATTTTTATGCTTTCTTTAATATTTCATTTATTTTTTTAATATTTCCTTTTACATGTTTTTTTTTTTTCTATGTTAAGACTAACCTAAGTACCCACGGGGGATTTGAACTGGTGACCTATCGCAAGGAGTGCCTTAACAACGCACCCATTCACCGTCAATCCAAAGCCCCGTGGGCTTCCTTTTACATGTTATCATTATAGGAAATGTATAAATAATTTTTTACTATATTTTAATGGAAATATAAAATATTTTTAAAAGTAAATGTTATTTTTAGTTTTCACTACTATTTTTGTGGATTGATTTTCTAGAAGCCATAATAAGCTAAGAAGATTTGGTATTTAATTGTTGCCTTGTTAAAGCTTATATACACTTTTTATAATTCAATATAATTTTGTAGATATTGAATTAATCTAATGATAAAAACATGTGGTTTCTTTTACGAAAGTTATCTATTTAAAATTAGATAGGATTTGTTAGTTGTAGGTACTAACTAGATTTATACTTGTGGATTTACACATTGATCTTCATGTTGACAATGATGAATTTAAGTGTTTGTGTGTGTTCATGGGAAATTAAAAAACATAAAAATCCTTTCAACCATACACTACCTCTCATATATCTAAGTATAAGTTCTCCTATGGGGTTTTTTTATGTATTTCTTTATTACAATGTCGTACAAATAGGAGAATAATACCATGGGAAAATCATGTGTTGTCCAAATTATTAATTTTATTTTTTATTTTATTTATTTTTAGTGTAATTTGAAGGAGTCAAAATGTTAAACATGGACATTACAACATCTCTACCTTATTAGGTTGGAGAGTGCCTCTTGACGCAAAAATATGTAATCACAAAGATGCATTTCTACTTTATCATGGAGGTTCTTAACATATAAATAAGCTTTGTTACAATACCATTGAATATCACATGTACAAAAAACTATGACTCAATTCATAATTAAAATATTTCATGTATATTTTATTTTGATTTATTTTATAAACTTTTTTAATTAAATTTTAAAAAGGCGCATAACTACCTCTAAAATAAATCTCAACCCTATTTATTAATAAGAATATTCCATGAATAGCTCACAAGGTGTAGAATAGACGATGATAGGGTGTTTTGTTAAGGCATTCCACAGTATAAAGGCCATTGATACGAAAATTTGTGGCCAAAAATCCATGCATGCTAAGGGTTGGTGTGGTTGAGATCGGGTGCAATCCCTAGGTGATTTTCATAGCTTAGGTTCCCCTATTTCGCAACTACTCAAGCCACAAGTTAGTCACGCCAATCGTCTCATAACACATAAACTAGCAAAGAAAAAAAATATCCCATGAATATTCCATAAGATTAAATCCCTGCCATCAAGCTATTGATTATTCATAATTAAATTAAAAATTTGGAAACCCTATTCCAAAATAGAAACATCTATCGGTGTAACTAACAATTTCCCTTGAAGGTGCAAAAAGCATGTTGTTATACGATGAAAAGGATGAAATGTTTTATTTTTGAAATTAGGAAAATTGAAAATATTATGATCACATGAAGGAAATATTGGGAAGTTTCTATTTATATTGAATAATAAATGTTTGAGAAAACAAGATGTGTCACATAGATGCCAAACAAATTTCGAATGCAAGACGATGTCATGAACAAAGAAACTTTAAGTGTGCTACACTATGTATTGTATTAAAAAAAGAAGGAAAAAAACATTTAGTGTAAAGTCTTAGCTCTATGTTGATCACTTAAGAAAACACATGTCTTCTATTTAGTTTTTGTTCAATTTTTTTTTTCTTGTGTAGATCACAACGAAAGGAGTTTTTCTTTCACATGTGTTAGATCTCTTTTAGAATTTGGTGTAGCATGCTGATTCATTAAAAAAAAGTTATGTGCACCATGAAACTTTGGGTTTTGTGGTTTTATGTATCTAGAGTCTTGGTGCAACATGACAGGACGACGGAAAATTTGTTTTCATGCAATGAATCATATGGAAATAAAATTCCATTGGTCATGTTGTTTTACATGGTTGTAAATTGTGTCTATTCAGGACATATCACACTATTAAAATGTTTGATTTTGTGTGACTTATTGCATTGCATAAAAGTTCCTTTGCATGTCACATCACGACATATTGCATCACTTGAGAACTTCCTTTCTTGGAACATGTTGCATTGAATTTTTTCTTCATGTGACAACACATAGTCTCAAACTTTCCTTCATAATGGCAAAAGGGAAATTTTCTAAGAGATAATCCTTGTGATATATTACATCTTCTCCAACTTTATATCTCTAGGAAACAACACACCACACCAATTTCTTGTTCCATGCAATGCATTTAAAGGAAATAATATTTTTTAATGGGGGAATAGAAAGACAAGTGTGGGAAGTGCACCTAAATTTATTTTGGCAACAACATATCAAGGCGATCTAAAGGCTTCTTTGCCATGACATATTATAGAGTATAAAATTTCCTTCCCTTGCAATATATCACATCTCCTCAAAAAATTTTATATATGCGACACAATGCATTGCACCATGTTTTTTTTTTTTTTCTATGTAAGGCTAATTCTATTAATAAAACCAAAAATATTTACAAAGAGGCCCTACCTCAACCGTTGTCACTGAAGTTCATCAAGAAATTCTAAACTACCACAGATTTAGGGAAACCAGTTTGACATGGAAAAAGACCAAACATATAACCCGAGATCATCACCAAAGGAAAACCATACATAAGACCAGGACCCTTGTTTAAGGCAAAAAGAAGAGGAAGATTTAGCACAACACCGCATGATGTTACAACAAAATGACAAACCCGCTTATCGTTCATACAGACAGCAAAAACAAGACGTGAGTAGACTGAACCCGTCAGCAGCATAAGTCTGAGTTGGTGCTTAGGTGGCCACAGATGCCACGTGGCGTCAATTGTTATCATCCTGGTCAGGTGGCTCCTCGACGACGAGGCAAGCGTACTAGTCCCAGTCTTCATCCTCCTCTGCCATGTCGCCCTTTGCTACACCACTTGGAGGCTCCCTTGCATGCTGGGTGCCACTCGAACTGCCAACAAATTCCATCTTTATTGAAGTTTTTGCTGATTTGCCGCCATCATGCTGAATGTCACCAGCTTGAACAACTTCACCATGTAGACTGCCATGACTAACGCCCCTGCAATCATCCTTCGGGCTTTTCCTAGAACCATGACCTGCTCCTTGATTTCTCTCCTCCTAAGAAGGCGCTTCAGAATTTCTCGCTTGAGCACTATTTTGCTCATTTTCTTCAGAGAATACTATGGTCACATTAGCTGTAATGATGAGCCTCTTTAGGCCACTATGGAACCTGAACTAGGTCGAGTGAGGGACAAAGCTGGGATGTAGAGGAGAAATTGCAATGTGGAGCTGGATATCACTGTGCGCAGCCATGGGAGCCTGCCCTTTCCCCCGTCCACTGTGCGTATGGGGATAGTATCTGGGCGAAGACCTGGGAGGAGGCGAATTCTCATGGGAATGAGGGGGAGAGGCAGGAACAGGGCTCTGCGTTGCTTGAGGGCGAGCACTTCCACCGCGGGTGCCTCCTTTATGACTCCTCATGCAGTGACGGACCATATCAGTGAGTTTGGCATGCAATTCAGCTCGACAAGAGGTTGGGAAGGAGAACAGGTTATGGACAGAGGGCTCCTGTGCAGGATTTAAAGGGCAATGCCTGGAATGGGAGTAATGGTGCCCATTTCCGAGGTCAATGCAGCAAAGAAGCCAACATCGGCTTCCGGTGATAGTTCTGCTACAATAATTTCCAGCCTGAGGCGGACAGATGCAGAGGAAGGGAGGATAAACAGAGGGTTTGAGAGGCTCCATATTGTTTCCAACTACTTTCGGATCTCGGCCTGAGGGGCCATTTAATGCTACTCACAGGCTTGCCTGCACTCATCTTAGGTGAGTGTTGAACAAAGCACCACCCACCGTTTGGCAGGTCCGATCACTGGCGGTCCGTTGGATGGCCATTAATGGTCTTGGATTTCACTTGCATCCGGGTATGCATTGCACCATGTTATATGGTTGGGAACTCTCATTTTTTTGCATCTTCTAAAACTTTTCTTGCTTTCACCATATCAAACAGAAACTTTCTTTGGTTATAACATATTACATCTCTATAAATTTTCAATTTGTAGTGACATATCAAATTGTTTAAAGTTTCTTTGCATGTGGTAAACCCCACTTTCTCAATTAAATTTGCATCATCATGATAACACATATCACACTTAAAATACCTTTTCTAATAATGTATCTCATTTTGTCAAATATTATTTCCATGCAATGAATCAAACCTGCTCAAACATTCCTCTCACTGGGACAAAATGTGTATCCCAGGGAAGATGGTTTTGGCTGCGATATATCACATCACTCCAAACACTCCTTCGCCACAATATATTATATTGTGGAAACATTTATTTATGTGGGTCACATTGCACTTTTAAAAACTTTCCTTGTGACATATCACATTGCTCCAAAATTTCCTTTGTTGTGACAAGTTGCATCATGTTGAAGTTTCTTTTTGTGTGAAAAATTGCACTTTCTTAAACTTTCTTTCATCATGATACAATGTGTATCCTACCTAAAGTTCCTTTGACCATGACATAACACATTGCTCCAAATTTTATTTTGTTATCGCATATTACGTTGAGGAAGAGTTTGTTTCTTTCTAACACATTGTGCTTTCCCAAACACTCCTTCATTAGAAGAAACACAAATTTTCTAATATGGTATTACATTTGGTTTTTAAAATTAGAGGGAAAGATAATATTTTAAACCGAAATCACGACCACATTTTCATCCAACAAACACTTATATTTTTCGAAGTCTTTGGACAACCACAGATGGCCCATTTGACGATCTTGCAAAGAGTTTAATTGGAACCATGAACAATATAAACATTGATGATCTAAGAAGTTGAGAAAGTGTATTTCTTCAATCTATATTTGAAAGATTTTATAGTGTAAAGGAACCCTTGATTTCAATTTATATCAGTGGAAACATCATTAGATAAGAGGCTTCTGATGGGGATTTTGGATTCTATGTCTTGTTTCACATTTATTGATGGTTGTGTTGAAGCCCCAAAAATCGGGTCGACAACAAGGGGGATAACCGCCCGGTCTAGACCTTGGTTGACAACTCCTTATCTGTTTGGTATAGCGGGTCCAACTGGGGATAATGGGACCAGTTTCCCAATCTAAGGGTGTGTGTGTGTGTGTGTGTGCAGGAGCGGATGTTGCAGATCTAAAAGTTCCTATCTAAACTACTTTAATCCAACTCTATGCTATTGTAATCTAATGAAAAGAAGCACATCTAATCTATGCTAACCCGGGATGTAATTCTTCTATTATGCGATCTAAAGAGATTTCATATAATAACTGGTAATAAAGATCATTAAGTGATTATAAGAATGGAAATCAATTAAGATGAACTACTTTGCATAAAAAGTTAGGCAAAACAGTTGTGAACAGCATATCGCATAATAAGATATTCACACATTAAACATAAATACATGGCTCCACCTGCCAAATGGTAACACAAACATTCATGTAATAACATATAAGCAACTAAAAAATGTATATTGTTTTAAGAATATAAGAAGAAATAGTCGAGAGATAAAAGTACCATTTATGACTGGTCCTACTCATAAGCTTCAAGCAACAATGATTTATCTCTCCTTGTTCTAATATCTACTAAGAGTACATAAGTGCAACATCAGTAGCAGATATCAAATGCAAACATCAATAAATCTTGATCCTTTCATTCATCAAAACCTCCTCTGAGGGTGTAAAAGTGCATGTTCTGAGGATAAGTTTTTGACAAATTCCTAGACCCTTCTCTAAATGCATGAGAAGGGTTTAAATACTGCTAACTAAATAATTTAATTACATAAATTTAGGATACGGTTTAAATGACCGTCCTTTTTCTAAGCAAACTTATTTCTAAAAAAAAATCGAATCTAATTCCTAACTATTTCTGCTTTTGCTCCTTAATGTTGCAAGCATTCAACATTTGCATGGGAAGAGTCGGCTGGTTGCCTTCTACTTTTGCTATCTTGATTTCCGGATTTGCGAATGACTAAGCAAGTTATGGACCTTGCTTTCTGAACAATTTTTATTAGTAAGCACCAATCGCACATCGAAAACTACCTTCGTTTTTTGATTCGGGCCTTTCTGGTGCGTTTTTCGCCTTTAGCGCCTTTTTCCTTTACCGGGTATAAGCTTCAGGATTTTTTGTAAACATGCTGCTTTTGTGAGCTTTCGACCTTGAGCGTTGAGTTGGCTATTGATGTCAGCATCTGTTCAGAAATGCTTTGGAATCTACGGTTCCATTGCATGCGGTATCCGTTTATGAGGGCATCTCTTCTCTGTCTCCGAGCGTTGGCGCTTTCCCTTTTTCCTTAGATGTTTCCTGTTTTTCATTCCTGCAGTTGACGCGAAGGAAAAGAGTAATGACAATAAATATTGATGTGAAAGCTCTAAGTTCTACAAATTTATAAAATAATGTTACCCATTGTGAACTGACTCTCTTGACAAACACAAAACTATCCTTCATTAATACTTTGGCGTAAATTCATTAATTTTCTTTAAGGTGTGCATCCAATTTTTGGTTTACGGACAACTTTTTTCTGAATGTTGAGCTGAGGAAAATTTGCGATGGGCGATTTCTGCAACTTGCATTACGTCATCGCATTATCGCATTTTGTCAAGGTTGTGATGTCGCGGATCGCAGATCGCATATCGCAGATTGTAGCATCGCAGCATCGCGTTTATCGCAATATCGTAGATTGTGTTAAATCATTGTGTGTTGTTTATGTGATGTCGCATATCGGCCATCGGAGATTTCTTAAGATATTCATTTATGGGTGTTTCTTAATGTATGCGATGCGATGAATTTCGCGTCGCTTTTTCGCAGTTTTTGTTGTGCTCATAAAGAAATGTTCTAGTCTCTTCTCGCGATGCGATATATTTTTAAGGAGTATAATACAATTTTTTTTTGAATTTTTTACTAAGGGTCCCCACTTGTTTTATGTTATTGCTAATACTAAAGAAGGAGGGGGGTTGTTGGTGGCCACAACAATGGAGATTCACTTGGAAGAACCAGTTATCTTTGCTTTTCTTATTGAATCTTAACTTCCAAAACATAAAAATTTTCATAAATCTAAATTTTGTTATGGACAGATAGAGTACATTATGCCTTATCCTATCAATGATATTTTGTTTCAACCTCTTTTATTCTAATTGTTTGCTTCCTCAGGCTTTTCCTTGTAATTACATCAGCCATTACTTAGTCTTGTAAAAATAAAATAAAGTTTTCTCTATGTGCCAGTTTTTAAAATATGCTCATTTGTCGTAGGTAGAGCCTCTGCTGCCAGCAGGCGTCCATAGCCTCGACAGGGTTACCTGTTACCCAGTAATGATCCTTTATCCTGGTTAAGGTGATCTACAACTTTCAAAGAAAAACCCATATTGACACCTTTTTTTTTTTTTTTCTTAAAGAACAATGTCTTGGTTTGTTAGCCAAATTATGACACAGTCATTCACTTGATTTTCACTCTTGCTGAACAAGCTGGCTCGTGATGAGACCCCTTGTCTTTTGATTTCAACAATTTTGAGTCATTGCTCTGTTTTGATGGACAGTATTGGCAAAGTCAGTAAGTTATAATATCTATGATCATGATAAGCCGACTCGTGATGAGACCTCTTATTCTTTAAGATAAAGTGTATTCATGGATTGTTCCTCTGAATGCTGCGATTTTCTCTAGCAGGGAGGAAGTCATTGTTTTCCTTACGAAAGCTCTGGACGACAATAATAGTGTTTGAAAACCGCTGTTTTTACAGAGAATCTTTATTTTGTTATTGATACCTTTCATTGTGCTGATATAAAACAATTTCTTTGCTAAAGGTTGCTTTCATCAATTTTTTTTTTTTTTTGAAGTTGAAATTAGCATCATATCTAGGCTAAAGTTTTTAACTGTATTTTTCAATAATAAAGATCAGATTCTAAAAATAAATTTTGCCATTTATACAAGCGGAAAGATCAAAAATCTTAAATAGAATTGGTGTCTTTTCCGTGAATACCTATAGTAACCATTTACAACTATTTTTATTTATGAAGAAAGAAAAGAAAAATGAAACTATTCTACAAAATAAAAGAATAATCTTCTATGGAAAATATATTTTAAGTATTTGTCCATTAACAGGCAAATGATCCCTTCTACCTACTAAATCTTGTAAGACAAACGTTGATGGACCTATGACTTCAACAATTTGAAAAAGACCAAGCCACATCTTTTGAAATTTCGTATGTTTGCCTTTTTCTTCATGTGCTTTATCCCATTTTAAAACTAAATCTCCCATTTGAAATTTTTTGCTGGTCATTGTGTTTGAATCAAAAGAGGATTTTATTTGTGCTTGATGATGAGCGTGGGTTTTCTTAGCTTGTTCTCGTTGTTCTTCTAATTTAATTATTTCCATTTGTCTTAGTTGTATGGAGGAAGTAGGTACTTCATCAATATATTGTATTAAAGACAAGGAGGGAATGACTAAGTGAGTTGGAAGAACCACTTCTTTCCCATAAACTAAATTAAAGGGAGAAGTGCCAATTGAAGCTTTTTTCGTTATTTTATTTGCCCATAAAGCATTTACCAAAGCTTTATGCCAATTCTTTTGGTTCTGGTCAACTGTTCTTTTAATAATCTTGATTAGGTTTTTATTTGTTGACTCAGCTAACCCATTACCTTGCGGATAGTAATTGGCTGAATATTTTAGTTTAAACCCTCTTTTAAGTGCAAATTTAGTCATTGCATTTCCAGAAAAGTATGATGCATTATCAAACATTAAAGCCAATGGCAATCCAAACCTAGTGATTATAAATTGATCTATGAATTCAATAATATTTTCAGAATTGGCTGTCTTGAGAGGAACTTCCTCTACCCATTTAGCAAAATAATCTGTTGCGGTGAGGATGTATCTATGCTGCTTAGAAGAGTGAGGAACGATCTCACCTATTATGTCCAAGCCCCACTGAGTGAATGGTTGTTCGATGTTTACCGGCTGTAGTGGCAGGGATGGTTTCTTTTGTCTTCTAGCAGTAGTTTGGCAGACTTGACATTTCCTCACGTAATTGTGTGAGTCCTTAAACAGCGTAGGCCAGTAATATCCTGCACGTAAGATTTTATGTGCAGTAGCGATTCCAGCATAGTGTCCGCCTGTTGGTCCGTCGTGGAGTTCTTGCAAAACTTTTTCAGCTTCAGGTTTTTCAAGACATCTAAGAAGAACAGAATCATAATTCTTTCTAAAAAGAATATCATTTATGAGCTGATATTGTTTAGCTTTCAACCTCAGAGCTCTCTTCTTAGTGTGATCTAGGTGTGATGGAGCATACCCGTTCTTAAGAAAATAAATGATGTCAGCATACAATGATTCTGCATCGTTTAGGCTTACCTCACACATTTGTACCTCTTTAGATGAATTTTCAGAAATTTGCGATGCTCCAGCCAACATTTTGCAGAAGCCTTGACCTCTTACAATGTTTGCTGGTTTGATTTCAAGGTCATATTCCTGTAAAGTAGTGATCCAATTGGCCCTTTTCTCACCCACATCCTTCTGTACTAGAAGATTTCTCATTGCTGGAAACGGTACTATGATCTTAGTACGGGTTTTAAGTAAGAAAGGTTTGAAATATTTGATTGCTTTGAAAACAGCATAGGCCTATTTCTCCACGTTTGGATAATTGAGTTCAACACCTTGTAAATTTGAGCTAAAAAACGCAATTGGGGCTTCCGCTTTTTCTTGATTTGCTTGAGTTAGAATCGCGGCGTATGATTTCTCTGAGGCAAATGTGTATAAAATAAAAGATTCTGAAAAATTTGGGGTTGCTAAAAATGGAGCATTAATAATAGCTTGTTTGATTAGGTTGAATGCTTCATGTTCATCTTGACCCCATTTAAAATTTGAACTCTTTTAATCATGTTTTGCAAAGGAGACACAATTCGTGAAAAATCTGGGACAAATCTCTTTACAAAATTGATTTGACCAAGGAAAGATTGCACGGCCTTTTTATTATGAGGTAGGGATATTTCAGAATTTTTTTTGATTCTGTCAGGATCAATGTGAATACCGGATTTTGACACTATGAATCCTAGAAGCTTTCCTTCACTTAATGCGAAAAATATTTCTTTGGGTTAAGTGAGATTCCATACCTTAAACATCATTGAAAGATTTGTTTTAAATCTTTGAGATGGTCGCTTCACTTCTTGGAGTACACTGTTATATCATCCAAATAAATTACTACAGATTTATTGACTAAACCCTTGAATGTGATGTCCATGGCTCTCTGAAATGTAGCACCAGCATTAATCAAACCAAATGGCATCTTCCGATATGCGTATGTGCCCCATTTAGTTCTAAATGTGGTTTTCAACTGATCATCGGGACGTACCAGCACTTGATTATATCCTGAAAATCCATCCAAGAAAGTCATTAGTTCTGAGCCTGCTACTACCTGTAGTATTTGTTCCATAGGTGGAAGAAGAAAATTGTCTTTTTGACAGGCTTGGTTAAGATTCCGAAAATCGAAACAGATTCTAATATCTCCGTTTTTATTTCTAACGGGTACCATATTGGAGACCCATTTGGAATGTCTGACGGGGAAAATTATTCTGGCTTTTAATAACTTATTTAGCTCAGTTTTTATCTAATTTTCTAAATTGGGTGGATCTTTCTCAGTTTCTGTTGGACAGGTTTTTCGTTATTGATCATAGGAATAGTATGCTGAATGATAGAAGTGTCGTATGTCTTTAGTTCATCATAATTCTAGGCAAAAACATTTTTATATTGTCTCAAAAGACGAATATACACTAGTTTTTCTTTAGGGACTAGGCCAAGGCCTAGGTTAACATTTTGCGGTTTATCATTGGTTCCCAGGTTTACTAATTCGTAGTTCAGAGTTGGACTGTAGAGCTTTGAATTGGTAGACCTTTTAAACCGATTTTTCAAATCGTATAAGTCTTTTAACTTAACCATCGATTTAGGTATAGCATTATCAGTGATATTTTGTTGTATTTGTCGATCGTGATGGTCTTCGTCAATTATTTTATTGGAGTAGGATCCTTCAGAAGTGAGGAAATTTACAATATCAGGATCGTCATTGAATACTCTCCAATTTGTAATGTTGTCACGGATGGATGGTCTAAATATTAATTCTATTGAGAATCTATCTAGACTAAAATCTTCGGAGGGGATAAGCTTAGAGGCTACATTAGCCAAAAGGTCTGCGCTCGCGCTTTGGAGTCTCGGGATTGAAGAAATATTAAATGCTATAAAATGCTCAGTCAGATCTTGTACTAAAGATTGATAGTGTTTTAAATGACCTGATAAGCAATGTATAGTGTTACGTACCTGTTTGACGACAATCCCAGAGTCTCCGAAGACTTGAAGATACTTGATTTCAATCTGATTGCTTTGTACAGGCCTTGCGCCAAGGCCTCGTATTCTGTTGTATTGTTTGTGCAATCGAATTCGAGTCTGCACGTAAGCATGGTCTTCTTTCCTTCTCGACTAATCAGAACGCATCTTGCTCCTGCTCCTTCCTTAGATTTAGAGCCATCAAAATATAATTTCCAAAACAAAGATGTATTCACAGGTTTATCTAAAAAATTAACACATTTTGAACTATCAGTTTGGGAAAAATTTTCGACTTGGGACAAAACTGAATTTTTCAAGTAGGGTGATGTGTGAGCATTGAAATTGCCGAGAAAAGAATCTACCAAGTAATTGCTTATGATACTGCTGTTATATGCTACTGTTTCATTTTCTCCCTCTAATTCCGTTACTATGCACATTTGGTGTAACTCTCGTTCAACCTTTATTTGATTTGGTTTACCGTTGTAGGGTAACCACATGTGCGACTAGTCGGTTGCGAAGTATCCATGGAGTTTTTCGGATCAATCTTTGCTAAGAATTAGGCCATAGAATTCTGGGATATCAGCGATTAGAATGTCAATAACCTGACATATCTTCGGGTTGGATGACAATCTTATGGTTACTTGATTAAGTTCACCAATCACTTCGACTTGAGATCGATCAAGTTGAACTATGCGTACTACGGATTTTGTGGTTGGACATTTAACTTGGCACATATTGATCTGGGTAAAATATTTGATGAAGCACCGGAATCTACCAAACAATTGTGCACATTCTTATTGAAAATTTCATAAGTGAGAATAAACGAGGGAGTGTGAGATCTTGATCTTCCTCCAATTAAGGCGATGTCGTTTGGATCAATCTTATTGATCACGCTAGTTGGAGGTCCTCCCATGTTGTGGGAAGCTTGAGAGAGTACAACGGTAGGCAAAGATGAAATAGGCACAGCATGTATTTCTGTCATCATTATTTTCTGTTGATGTTTCAATTTGCTCAATTCGTAAAGGGTAATATTAGCCCTAGTCTTTTTCATGTCATCAATGATATTGTACTCCATTTCATTCGACACTATCAGTGTTTTTGATGGAGTTGTTTGACCTGCTTGGACTGGGCTAGATTGGGTCGCTTTAGTGGTCGTTTTCTTTGTTTCGACTTTATGTTTTGTTGCAGGGCTTGCGCTCTTCTGCTTAGAGGTAGTTTGGGGAGGATCAAGCTGATTTTGCTTCGTGTGCTAACTGGAAATACTTCTTGATCTTCTTCTTGTGGGAGGATGAAGTCCCACATTCCTTGTAATTCCAAAACTTCTTCGTCATCAGTCTGCCCTTCAGTGCAACTTTCTTCTTCTTCCTCTTCCTCGGATTTGGCATTTGAAATGGCTTGGGTGGTTTTGCATCCGTCGAAGGACCTCTTTTAAAAGCTCTGTAGGGATTTTTTGAAGAAGCTTCTGCTACTTGTTTTTTTATGTCAACCATCTCATTAGACATGGTCTTCAAAACTTTCTGCAATCCTTCCAAATCGAAAGGGTCTTTTGCTTTTTTCTTTTTGGAGTCTTCTTTGAAAGTGACTTTTTTAGATTTGCGTTCCTCTATCGCGGATCTCTTTTCCAGGGCTATTACGCGTTTCTCTACTGTTATCGCCTCTGTCATGTTTTCAACTAAGGTTGTTTTATTTACTCTATCCACGAAGATTGCTGTGTTTGATGGTAAAGCAATGATATACCATTCACATCATACTTCTTCACTGGGTTGGGAAGTAGTGGGAATTTTGTTGAAAATTTTATTGAACTGTAAATTGAAATCTTTGATAGGCTTTTTAGCTTCGACTTTAAGATTGGATAGGTCATTGATTAACGTTGCCGTTGATCTGTCATCACCAAAATTGGTAAGGAATTGATTCTGGAAGATATCCCAACTTGTGATAGACCCGGAGGGTAGTGAAAAGTACCATGACCCGGCTGTCGCTTGCAGTGTATAAGGAAAAAGCCGAACAACAGTGTCTTCATTGGTAACTCCGTTGAGATTGATAGAAAGCATGAAATTGTTTATGTGTTCTTTTGCTAGCATGCCTGCTTCTGGATTGAATTTGGGCAGCCATTTCTCAGGATGTGCCGGTATTGGACTCAAGGGGCAGGCATTAAAACTGCTCCAGGGTTGTTCCATGGAGACTGGGCCATTGTTGAGCTGCTAGTAAAGGAAAGTGCAGAAGATGATCCTTGTGGTTGGGAAGATAAGGATACTATGATCGTAAATGATTGAAGAGGGGTTGTGGGAGTTTCGGTAGACGGATGGATGATGGTTTGGAATGGAGGTGTGGATGGTTGACTTCGCGGTGGGGTAGTTGAAATGGATGATGTAGAGGAAAGAGTCTCACTGTCAAACTCTTGCGGTAATTTCCTCTCTCTTTTCCTGGTGGGAAGAGGCAACTTAGTTGGTTGAATGCCAAATTTTTCACTCTTTAACCTAGTTAGAGGTTGAGCAGGATTGTACTGCGAAGTCACACTACTTTGAGATTTATCAGACCTCTGAGGAGAAACGAAAAATCCCTGGAGTTTGTGAATCAAAGATTCAACTTCAGGAGGTTCAATGGTAGATTTGTTTGAAATATTAGGGTGTGTAGCAGTGGTTGATAATCGAGCGACTTCTGACTCTGGATTCAGACGTACTTGGGAAGTCGGGGGAGATGATGAGGGCGATTTACTCTCAGAATGGTATTTATATTTTGATTTAGGTGCCATTCATAGTTCGGTCCCTCCTTCTAGCGCCAAATATGTTGAAGCCCTGAAAATCGGGTCGACAACAAGGGGGATAACTGCTCGGTCTGGACCTTGGTTGATAGCTCCTTATCCGTTTGGTATAGTGGGTCCAACTGGGGATAATGGGACTAGTTTCCCAGTCTAAGGGTGTGTGTGTGTGTGTGTGTGTAGGATCGGATGTTGCAGATCTAAAAGTTCCTATCTAAACTACTTTAATCTAACTCTATGCTATTGTAATCTAATGAAAAGCATCAAATCTAATCTATGCTAACCCGGGATGTAATTCTTCTATTATGCGATCTAAAGAGATTTCATATAATAACTGGTAATAAATATCATTCAGAGATTATAAGAATGGAAATCAATTAATATGAACTACTTTGCATAAAAAGTTAGGCAAAACAGTTGTGAACAGAATATCGCATAATAAGTTATTCACACATTAAACATAAATAAATGGCTCCATCGTACAAAAGTGCCAAATGGTAACACAAACATTCATGTAATAATATATAAGCAACTAAAAATTGTATATTGCTTTAAGAATATAAGAAGAAATAGTCAAGAGATAAAAGTACCATTTATGACTGGTCCTACTCATAAGCTTCAAGCAACAATGATTTATCTCTCCTTGTTCTAATATCTACTAAGAGTACAAAAGTGCAACATCAGTAGAAGATATCAAATGCAAACATCAATAAATCTTGATCCTTTCATTCATCAAAACCTCCTCTAAGGGTGCAAAAGTGCATGTTCTGAGGATAAGTTTTTGACAAATTCCTGGACCCTTCTCTAAATGCATGAGAAGGGTTTAAATACTGCTAACTAAATAATTTAATTACATAAATTTAGGATACGGTTTAAACGACTGTCCTTTTTCTAAGCAAACTTATTTCTAAAAAAAAATCGAATCTAATTCCTAACTATTTCTGCTTTTTCTCCTTAATGTTGCAAGCATTCAACATTTGCATGGGAAGAGTCGGCTGGTTGCCTTCTACTTTTGCTATCTTGATTTCCGGATTTGCGAATGACTAAGCAAGTTAGGGACCTTTCTTCCTGAACAATTTTTCTTAGTAAGCGCTAATCGTGCATCGAAAACTGCCTTCATTTTTTGATCCAGGCCTTTCTGGTGTGTTTTTCGCCTTTAGCACCTTTTTCCTTTACTCGGTATAAGCTTCAGGATTTTTTGTAAACATGCTGCTTTTGTGAGCTTTTGACCCTAAGTGTTGAGTCGGCTATTGATGTCAGCATCTGTTCAGAAATGCTCTGGAATCTGCGGTTCCATTGCATGCGGTATTCGTTTATGAGGGCATCTCTTCTCTGTCTCCGAGCGTTGGCACTTTCCCTTTTTCCTTAGATGTTTCCTATTTTTCATTCCTGCAGTTCACGCGAAGGAAAAGAGTAATGACAATAAATATTGATGTGAAAGCTCTAAGTTCTACGAATATATAAAATAATGTTACCCATTGTGAACTGACTCTCTTGACAAACACAAAACTGTCCTTCATTAACACTTTGGCGTACATTCATTAATTTTCTTTAAGGTGCGCATCCAATTTTTGGTTTACGGACAACTTTTTTCTGAATGTTGAGCCGAGGAAAATTTGCGATGGGCGATTTCTGCAACTTGCATTATGTCATCGCGTTATCGCATTTTGTCAAGGTTGTGATGTCGCGGATCGCAGATCGCATATCGCAGATTGTAGCATCGCAGCATCACGTTTATTGCAATATCGCAGATTGTGTTAAATCATTGTGTGTTGTTTATGCGATGTTGCGACATGTGATGTCGCATATCGGCCATCAGAGATTTCTTAAGATCTTCATTTATGGGAATTTCTTAATGTATGCAATGCGATGAATTTCACGTCGCTTTTTCATAGTTTTTGTTGTGCTCATAAAGAAATGTTCTAGTCTC
>APFE030539266.1:0-18862 GCA_000404065.3 Pinus taeda | reverse complement strand
TTTTTTTTTTTTTTTGTTTAGAACAATTCCCTTTTCAATCTGAAATGGGCTCCCACCAGAAATCAAAGATTGATACAATTAGTGACATTGAAGTTTAGTTAGTGTCTAGTATAAGAGAAGATTTGCATGCAGATGTAGAAAATCAACCTACACTTCCCAAGTCCATCATTACACCTTGGGAAGATCTTGTTAGAAAAAAGCACATAACTAGTCTTGAATATGAAAAGGAGGTGCCATTTCATATTCTAGACTATTCCAAGCCCATCAAATTTCAGAGTGTTGGTTTTCTTCAAGACAAATCATCTTCACCTGCTCCCCATCCACAACCACCAATTGTCAAATGCCAACATTGTCACAAAGTTGGCCATGTGAAATATCATTGTCTTGATCTTCACCCGTGTGAGAATTGTCATAAAAACACTCATTGTTCAAATCTATGCTTCAAGAACAAGCCTCCTACAAGAACGGAAATTCATCTTGGACAGATCACTTCTTACCAATGGGATTCAACAACCAAGAAGATTTTTTGGTCGTACCACATAATTTGTTCTCAAGTATCGAAAAATATTGTAGTTGATTTTTCTTCACCTTCTCACCTTGTACCTGACATGGGGATAATTGATGGTCATTTTGTACCCTCTTCATTCTCTCTTTTAATTTTTCATAGAAAAATGGAGATCTGTTATAGTGTGTAGGGATGAATTGAAGAAAATTAAGAAAGAAATGTATTAAAAAATATTTTTTAGCTAAAAGAGTTTGGATGAACCTTTGGTTGACAAGTTAGCCACAGGAAACAATTCTACTAGTCACAAGTGGGATCCGCCAAGTACTAACACCTGGCGGTGTATCCCAGAGAGACAATACATAAGGCTTAGGGAGAAGATAAACAGGTAAAACATAAGGGAAAAGGGGGTCCAACCCTATATTGAATGAAAAGGGCTCATTGAAGAGAAAGTAACGGGAGGATTGCCATTGATCCTAAGTTCGTCGGGTCCTAGAAGGCACTTCATGGGTTTAACTAGTCTGACGTAGAGGAAATTACTAATCCCCAAAAGATCAAAGTCAACAAAAATTGTGTTGTCGATCAACACCTAGGATTGATTCTAAGGGGATCAAGCCTCAACCCCAAATTTGTTCAATCAACTTGCTAGAGTGTATGGGGACCACACCCACCACGAAAGTGCCATCTCAACAAATAATTCAGTAAGTGAGCGTGACAACTATAGGGCCATGAACCTTCCCCCCTCCACTTCCTGTCCCACCCCAGGGCTCCATGTGTACTCTGCAAACCTCTCCACACCATCCCCTCATCCATGCACCACTCCACCATTCTCCCTGCCTATAAAAACTTCCCACACTAGCCGTTGTAGTTTCAAATTTTTTATCACCAATAAATCCCTCTTTTCACTCTCCGTGCTCGACCCCATTCAACCTACCAGCTAGGAGTAGAGCACCTCGAACACTTCTACGCAAAATTTCATCTAGTCACCAGGTTATCCATAATACCCACCACCTAATAATTTCCATCATGATAAAAATGAAGACGTTGACACCTAAAATTCCCAAATCTGTGAAATGAAACCCTCTGGTCATACTAAGCCTTTCATGGTACAAAAGCCAAAATATGAGACCCATTGTGCTCTTACAACCTACCAGACCTGAATTTTGACCTATATGATCGATACTTAAGAAGTAAGGACCCATTTTGGGTTGTATAGTTAGGGCTATACCACCAAAGCACCCCCAAAATGTACAATTTCCTTGATTTCATATATTGGCTTGCAAATGGTTACATCAAAGAGAAGAATTGCTTTGTATCCTCGACCAGAGAGAAAATTCTAGAAGTCACGCCAAAATTCATACAAAATTCTCTCTTGTCTCCAAACTTTTCCAACCCTGAGAGGTTTACAAAAGCTACTCTCTTTTATACGTATGATGAGCTCTCAGCTGGAGCATAACAAACTTTCCTCCAAATAATTCTAGCACCTAGAAATCAATCCCTTCCCATTGCAGACATGTTCCCTGTTTGTATGTTTTAAAAGGCAGTACAACCCATCCTGAGTATTATTTCCCTCTATTTTGGAGAACAAGAAACAACTAATGTTACAAAGGCTTCCATAGGTCTCCTTCACATAATGATGCATATTGACCTCGTCCTTAACATACCCTCATTTCTGGTCGAATCTATAAATTTCTAGTTTCACCATTCTCCTACTACTTCGTACTTTCAGATATTATTTTTTATTTGTTTATTTTTTGTGCACACTCATGTAGATAATTTTGAACACTCGTACCTAAGTGTCATAGATTCTCATAGGTATATAGAGCCAATTTTTAATTGGGACAGCTCCCTAAAGAAAAAGAAAAATAATGAGGGTTTTCTCAGTTCATCTCCACTTACATGGCCACTTCCTATACACTTATAAACAATATTCCACCCCCTAGGATATTTCTCAAGGAGAAGGAGATCTTGCATCTAAAAAAAGATAAAAGGGTAGGAGATTGGTACATGTTTGAGGAATACACTGAGATTAAGGTTTATGGGTTAGAACTTCCCCCATACTACTTACCTACTTTCATTCCCAAGAGAATGTTTGTCATATAATTCATCAAATAGATCTTGAATGTTGACCAAATCCACTTCAACCCTAATAATAAGGACTACATGTTTAAGTTGGGTAGAGAGGTATGTCCTTTCATTTTTAATGCTAGAAATGCCCTTCAACAAGTAGAAGACATGGTAAAGGAACTTAATTTTGAAATGGGAGAGGTGTGGCATTACGATCCTCATGAGATTATATCCAATTGGAGAAAGGATAATATTCTTGTTTCTTATGTGCATGAAGATAGAACTAAGATTGAATGAAAAGATAAATTTGACTCTTGGCCCATAAATATAGAAACATAAATTGAAACACCAGCTTTAGATGAAAATACTCAAAAGAGAAACCTGGATGAAGACAGAGACACAAAGATGGAGGAGGCTTCATCTAGAAAGAGGGCTAAATTGGTCAATAAAGAAGCCAAGGAAGATGTTGAGACCTAATCTACAAAGAAGAACTTGTACCAGCTACGCTTATAGGTATCCTTGGAGGACCCCCAACAAACTACAATATCCACTTCTATAGAGGTGTCTATATTGGGCTACTTGGGAAGTTCTTCTACAGTAGGGCTAAAAGGGGGAGAAGGAAAAATGATAGAGGAGAGGAAGAAAAGGGTCAGAGAAGACATGTAACATGAACTGGCATCACACTTAGTCCCTTATCAGACTAGGCTCCTTGCTATCATGGACCTAGAACAGAGAAAAATGAAGTTATCTTTTCATCACCCTTTAGCATAGTCCCTACCATCACGTTCATAGTTTAATATTTTGGATGTGTCATTGGACATAGATAGCATCCCCTTGGAGGATAAAATAAATTGGCAGAAGGAGGATGGAGAAATTCTCTATGGCGAGCTAAGTAAAATAAACTTGACTATCAACAAGGTTGAGAAAATGTTAGAAAAAATTTCTATCAGTGTAAAGAAAGAAAATGTGAACTCTAGAGCCCTTCATTTGTTGAATGAATATTATAAAGAATTGATTATAAAACAAGGTGTAAACATAGAACAAAAAATTGTTGTGGAGGCGATCATCCGAGGATCACAATCTGAAATTAAGGAACCGAGGAAAAAGCTAAAAATGGTTGCATCTGAGCATGTATAGTCCAAATAGATTTCCTAGGTTGAGAGTGAAAAAGAGATCCTGGCCAAGGAGATGATATACATAAAAAATGAGGTGGTATCCCTCAAACAACAGGTGGCCAAACTACAACAGAAAATTGAATCTCACATTTGCACTATCATTGTGCCAAAAGACCCACAAAACCCCAGTGAATAGTTGACCAAGGCCCTCACTAAACTGTGCCTGCCTGAGACTGAACTCAAGAAGGTGAAGAGAAATTTGGAGAATAACAAGAGAAGTCTCACACATAAAGAGAGGTTGCTATAGGTAACCAGGGGGAATGTGAAACAGATTAGAAACAACTTGAAGACAAAAAATGAGGAGATCATAGTGTTGAATAACATATTAAATGGTACTATCTCCCTCATTCAGTCTAAGTAACTACTTTGGGATGAAATTATTTCTGAAGTGAAGAGTATTTTGGAGCACTTGACCCTAGTTTCATAACATAAGATTATAGTTAAGGACATCGAGTTTTTTATCATATAATCCAAAGAGGAGGATGGTAAAAATTCCAAGACAATCGAGCAAATGAACAAGTACTTCTGTGAAAGACAATCGAGCAAATGAACAAGTACTTCTGTGAAAATCCAACTAGTGAGTTGAGGACAATGGACATTATCAATAGGACAAGAGAAATCATTTAAATCTCCAAGATGGTTCAGAAGGAAGTATCCAAGGCAAAATTTGAGGAGTGTTTAGGTGTTCTATTAAATTTTGTAGCTACATTTGACCAGATTTGGATAGAAGGATTAGAGCTGGATTTCCCAATCGTTGGTACATGCTAGGGGGCCTGATCCCATGGGAGAAGTATCATCAAATGTTAGTGGAGGAAAATATAAAAGAAGATTTCGCTCATAAGAAAATTTCCATTGTCAAAGGGAAGACTGGCACTATCAAATGGAAGACTATAGTCAAATTTCTGAGGAGGGACTTCCAGTTACCGTGGTTGGTAAAAAATTTGTTCACTAAGAAGCCAAATAATACTAAACTCAGTAACTTGAAGGTAGCTTACCATAATTTCTTTCCCTCTCCTTTTCCAAATCCAATGCTATGGAAAAAGTGTGATCAATTTGTCAATCTACCTAAGATTCAAATCATTGATCCAAGATCCCTTCCAAAGGAACTAGCAAGCCAAAGATGAAGATATTTTGTTGTGTCAATCATGACAACTTACATGTTTGACATTTTTGTAATTTTTTTATTTCAAGAATAGAATCGATATTGTTATGTAATAATTAGGACAAATGTGCTACTAACACGCTTGAGTTGTTTATTGGTTAAGAAGTTATAAAAAATTCAAGAAGGAATATTCTATAAATGGTCCTCGTTCATGATATTCTATAAACATGCTTACCAGACTCATTAAAGGGGTTCCAAAGTTTATGATCCATAGGTGGCTCTAATCTATGAGTTTTGGGAAGTGTTTGAAGAACTTAGATATGTATGATTTTTTTGAAGATTAGAAAAGAATAAATGGTGATTCCAAATGATGAAATGCATAGTATGTAATCCTTTCTCTATTATCTCATATGTGTTTTGTTTCCTCTCTGAAGGTGTGTAATTGTAGCTACTCAATATGGTATCAAAATTATAGATTCATCTATGTCTTGTTGTGATAAATGGTTCATGTGATGTATGAGGTCTAATGTCCTTAATATGCATTACACGTCCTATGAATTTCCCATTTCCATAATCTATTTCATGTTTTCTACTATAGGTTGATGCACAAGATTCTGAAATCGACCCTTTGTATTAATCTCCCTTTTCTTACATTCTTATTTCCATCCATATTGCAATGACCAATATCACTCCGTGTTCTACACGTAGGCCACTAGATCTGAATGTTAAGTCATATAAAATAGTGCTCTCCATGTGTATTAAATGAATCTGCCTTTGGATAAGATATTTGAACCATCTTGAATTTATGTTATGCTTTAAAATTATGAATATCACTGATATATCCTTCAGACACTTTAATATTTCCTAGGCAAAGACATCTTCATCAACCCAGAGGTTTTCTCTAGGAGCTACAACCTATTCTAGTGCCATTTCTAGGGATCAAATCTAAATATTTTTCCCTGGGTACAACATTTATACATTCCTTTTGTTAGGTGAGCAAACTGTGGGTTGATTTATGTCACCTTGGTGACTCCACTGTAAACCCTTTTAGTCGACCATCTAGCTTTCAAGATGCCTCATACTCATTCTTATACTTCACAACATAGAACTCCTCATGTATTTGACACAAAGAGAATTTTTTCTATGATACTTTGGAAAGAAAGGTGTTCGATAACCCCAGAATCCCCCACTGCTACAACATAGTTCTCAACTTCTAGATCTCAGAAGGATGAAATAAGTTTCCCTGAATCCCCAGTGAGGAAGTTGCATCTTTCACAAGGCCAATTTCCCCCATTTGATTTATTTTTCCTACATTTGAAAGTTGAAGAATTATTTACTAGTTTTCATCCTTTCCCTTTCAAAATTTTCCCTCTGGGTGAAGAAGTTAATGATATTTGTATCCCTACTATCTCTCAAATTTCTACAGCTCCTCCCCCCTCCTCCAATTAACATCATCCAACCAGATCCCATAGTAAATTTATTTCCACCCCCATACAAAAAATGGTTGTGCCTGGCTTCCTACTTAACATATATGCCCCACTTAACTTGCAACAACCTTTGAATGGAATGCCTCGATATTATCTTAAAATCCTACCTAGATTCACTGTGGAGGATGATATTTCAGCCCAAAGACACAAAGAAACGTTCTGTGCAATTGCTCAGACCTTAAATGTAAAACATCTTGATGTAGTCCTAATCGTTTTTTCCAATCCTTACGTGGGGAGGCCATAAAATGGTTCAATACCTTACGTAATGCCTCCACCAATACCTGGGAGGAGTTGGAGAACACTTCCATGCATAAATGGGGAGAAAAGAAGGACCATGGATATTTCCTCACTGAGTTTAATGTAATAAAGAAAATACCTAATGAGAACATCATAAAATTCATAAAGATATTTAACAAACTATATAGCAGCCTTCTTGTTGATATTAAACCTCCACAAGCAGTTGCTAAGGTCGCATTTTTTGGGGATTTTGAGCCATACTTCGGGTTTACCCTCAAAGAAAGGAAATCACAAACATTGGATTATATCGATACTGGTGCTCTAGAGGTTGAAGTGAACCTTGCATCTATAGGAAAGTGAAAAACAAAGGGATAACATGGTGACAAAAGAAAGGGAAAGGAAGAAGCTATCTCCTCTAGCCTAGTAAAGGAATCCCAAGAACAAAAGCTAGATGAAATGAATAAACTAATCAGGAACCTGTGAAATAAGTTAGTGAAATTGGAGATGGAGAGTAAGAAACCTCCCAGAAAGGTCCAAAAAAATCCCAACATAAAATTTAATCCCCAGTATAGGAGGCCTCCTTTGAAAATTTTGCAAAGAGAAAGAAAGGATCAACAAGATCAGATACAACCTCTCTTGTATCTAGCATATGATCCAGAAGAAAACATTGAAGAAGCCATTGAAGTTCAGGAAAACCAATTCTCTAATATTTTAGAAGGAGAAAATGAAATAGAAGCACAAGAAGCAGAAAGGGAGGATTTGAATGTCTCCTTGGATGATGAAGAGATAAAAGTCAATTATAAGAAGTTTGCTGACTTAATGCAAGCTCAGTTGCATAAAAAGTACGATTTGGGATCATCAAGGAAAATATATAAGATATAGGATCAAAATAAAGAAATTGTTGAACTCACTTCCCCAAAACCGACTTAGTAAATGGAAGAAACTCGCCAACAAGAATTCACCATCTAAAGGAGAAACCTCACATTCAGTTGACTCTAAGTCCAAAGCCCTAAATGCTAAGAAAAAATTAGCAGAGTTGAAACCAATACATAAATAAAGGGGTGAACCAAGTTGAGTCAGTTAAAATTGATAAGCACCCTTATTTCTTCGTCTTGCAAAAAGAGTTAGAAAAATTCAAGATATATATTCCTTTGACTGAATTTTTGAAACAAATGAGTTATAAAAAACATGTTTCCCAGTTCATGGATGTATCTAGCATTGCCCCACCTCAAGATAGTCTTAACCTATAGCAGGAAAGGTTTGTAGTCATGTTCAATCCACATATGGAGGAGAAAGACCCTTCCACTCCATTCTATGTCACTCTAGTTCTTGATAATTTATTGTTACACAATTGTATGCTTCATTTAGGAGCCTCCCATAATATGATGCATTTATCAGTTATGGAAAAAAGACTTGTATTCCTTTGATTCCAAAAGAGTCAAGTTTCTGGGAATGAGTAAAGACCTAGTTTTCAATCTAGCCCAAATTTGTTAGGATATTCCGACACATAGGAAATAGTTAAGTATAACTTGGTCTAGTGTAGAGTTAGGTAAAGTGTGTTTCTTTACTATGTACCTATTTGTAGATTACAATCCGATGGTCACGATATGTTCTATACATGAAGTGATCCGATGGTTCATTCTCTCCTCGGTATTACCGACACTTGATCCATGGCTTAGCACCCAATTGCTCCATGATTTCTATTTAAAGAGCATGGAGGGTCATTTTGAAGGACAAGTTGGTTACGACACAAAATATGATGCAACAACAAACATGTCAATATCACAATAAAAGAAAATTTTAAGTAGGGGATTGGGTATTATAAGACTATAATGATACAAATAGATTTCCCTCAAGTAACAAAATAAGCCCAATAAATTAGCAACAAGATATTATGGTCCCTATAAGGTGTTGAAGTGGATCAGAAATATGATTTAGAAATTGGAATTTTCTACATCTTGATCTTTACATATAGGCTTCCATGTATCTTGCTTAAAAAAGGAAATTAGAAACAAGATCCCAATTCTAACTGTTTTACCAAATATTAAGAATGGGAAGCCATATCTCAAAACTATCCTTGAGAAAAAAGTTAAACTTCTATAAAATCAAGTTATTGCTAAATGCCTCATGTTAAAGAACATATCAATTTAAAATGTAACATGTGTAGATTGGTTCTTCATATAAAATATTTACATTATTTTCAGTAATTATAATAAATTTATTTGATATATTTATAACTAAAATTAAAATATAACATTAATTTTTAATTAAAAAATATAAATATTTTATTTGAAATTATATATATTATGAAAATAATAAATGTTACAATATTCAGGGATATATTTTAATATAGTTGGGAGATTTTATATTTTGAAATATATCATACCATCCACAAATTAATAGGGTTGGCCGGTGAGTTGAGCTATGATATATGACTATGTCATCACTCGACCATCGATCACCTTGTCACCCTTAGGATTATCATGGAGGAATATTGCAATATTAAAACCAATCTCGTCTGTTGTTTTGTGGACTTTAGAAAAACTTTCAACACTATCCCTCGAGATAAGCTTTGGGCGAGGCTTGAAGAGATCATGGTTGTCCTAAATTGAGGATTGCTATGATCTACCTCTATGAGACTGTCATTTCCAAGGTTAAGACAAATGAAGCTGGTCTAAATATATTAAATGTAATATCAGGGTTAAGCAAGATTGTCCTATTTCCCCTACCCTTTTTGGTATTTACATCAATAAGCTAGAGGAATGTCTGGAAACTGCAGGATACAAAGGCATCGAAATCACTGGTATTATCATTACTATTCTCCTTTATGATGATGATATCATTCTTATTGCAAGGATCATGATGGCCTAGATAAGAAACTTAAGACTCTTAATGTTTATTGCTCCAAGATGGGTATGACAGTTAATACTGACAAGACTAAAGTCATGATCATTAAATCCATAAATATCACCCATGGTAGTTTCATCTATGATAACCATTGCCTTGAGTAGGTTTCTTCTTATAAATATTTGGGTATTGACTTTCCTCATCAGCTCAACTGGAATTATAACATCGAGAAAAGAATTATTGGAGGTTGAAAAACTTATTATCAGCGTGAAAACAATTGTAAGTTAGATGATATTTACATTTGGAGTTAAAAAGGTTCCTCTTTGAGACTCTCATCACCCCTGTTATCTTATACGGATGTGAAGTTTGGGGGTGCAGTATATCTAGGGAGTTGTGGAGAAAGATTGAGATGATCCAAAAGCAATTCATAACCTCTAACCGCAAGATCAAGGGAAATACTCCCTACCCTATCCTCTTGATCGAAGCTGGCCTATCCCCCATTGAAAGTGTGACTATGTTTAGATATATGATGTATAAGAATAAGCATTACAATATGAATCCAAGAGGATCCCAAAAATTACTTCTAACTTTAGTCAAAACCCCCACTTGTGCCCCAAGTGCGGGTGGCATGAGCATGCTCAGTCTTGGATCAAGATTTTGGGGGATTAAGAAGGAGATTATCGTGGGAAGTAAGGATAGTATCAAAGATAATATTACTTCCACTTTTAAGGACAAGATGTGGGATGATAAGGAGTTGGAGGGTAAAAGGAAGATAAGGTACTATAAGGAAGTGATCAACCCCACCCCCGGTAACCAAAATTATCTCTTTATGTTGACTAGCACCAAGAAGAAAATAAACATCACTAGGATTAGAACTAACTCAAATGAGCTTCTAAGTAGGACTGGGTGGTGGTCTACTCCCAAGACTCCTCAGAACGATAGAATTTGTCATATTTGTGATACTAAGAAGGTGGAAGATGAAAAACACTTCCCTTTAGACTGCTTGACTCTTGCCCACATCCGCTCTCAATTCCCTATAGTCAGCCACACCTCCAATGTTATTGACTTATTAAGCCAACCCAACTATGATGATCTTGGAACGCTTCTTCTTTGATCACATAAACAAGATTTTGAAGAATGACAATTAGACTCTCTTTTCTTGAGGTCCGATAGACCACATTGGTCTTACTCGACATTAATCATCATCATTATTACCTTTTAAAAATAAGATATATTATTAGATATTAATTAATATGTATTAATTTTATTTTATTAATGGATAAAATGTGAGTGATTATATATATATTTTTAAATATAAAAATAAAATTTTTATAATTTTTTATTTTTCAAATTTGATAAACTATTTTGATTTAAATAAATATAATATCATTAATCTAATAAAATTATAAATTATATTAATAGATATTTTATATGCTATATTATAATTAGTTAAATGTTTATTATATTTTAAATAAATATTATATTTTCGTTATAACAAATATTTTTTTAAATAAAAATTAAAAGAAAACTAGCTTTATATATATAAATTTATATAGATATAAAGTTCAATTAAAAAACATCAAAATTTAATAACAATAATTCAACTATTAAAGGTATTTTTTTAGGGAAGAGGTATTGTTTATTAAAATTAAAGAAAAAGTAACGCTTATATATAGATTTTATATATGATAAAAGTTAACTCAAAAGGCATCAAAACATTTAATAATCAATAATTCAACTATTAAAGGTATATTTTTTTTGGGAAGAGGTTCTGTTCATTTACTAAATAATTGAGTAAATTAATTAATATATGAGAAACCTTTTATATTTTATTTTAAAAGAGTAAATTAATATATATATATAAATTAATTATTTTTTTTCCCGTGGAAAAAGTCATAATTTTTATTGATAGTGAGAAATTACATTCTGTAGATGCCTAGGCATATGCATATTGAGGCTGGTAGCCTCCTGGATATAGCAAAATAATGGTTGTTGAACAACGACGACCATATAGAACATTGTGTCTTCTGTCTCCACGCGGGGAGTTCATACATTCTCAAGGAAATAATAGAAAAGCAAGGATAACCATATTAGGTAGTTGTTTTGTAATGCGATTGTCCATATGCTCCATGCAGGGAGGCCACATAGGTCTCATTAAGAAAAACAAAAAACAAAAACCCATAGGTTGAAACCAATCTTTGAAGAAATAGTCGATGCTGATGACTGTCAGAAAGTTCTGTGAGAACTATGGTGAAAACATTACGTTAACTGTAAATATAAACAACAGTTTTCAAGGATCGCATTGAGCCAAAAATCTGAGAGTGAAAGGTAAAAACAACGTGGTTATGTCTCCCGGTGAGGATGCAGATCTACAAACGACCTGTGGTAATATTGATGGAAAGTTCCATCCACTTCTTCCTGTATCAACCAGTCCTCTTCCTGCATGTGCGCAACCTCCTTTGATAAGTAGTCTACCCCTGAGTTGCACTCCCTGTATATGTGTTGAAAAACAAAATTATCAAAAGATGCTAAAAGCTTGTGAGCCTCATCCAATATATGTCTCAATGAAAAAGCAGAGCAGTGAGATGTTCTATTGAGCCAGTTGCAAACAAGTTTTGATTCCCCAAATAGTTGGAGTTTTGTACAACTTTTCTCAAGAGAAAAATAGATGAGATGTTTGGCCGGGGAAAGCTCTGCAAAATTATTTGTGCCCCTTCCCAGGTGCATTTGGATCTTAAAATAGTGGTTTTCCCTTAGGTAGAGGATGCCCCCCCCCCGCAACCCTCTTCTTGGGCTGAACCGTCAAAGTAGGCCCAAGGGAATGCTTTGTCAATGGATTCAGGTCGAATGGTCTTGGGAAGCGTTTGTGGGGGGTCTTCAGGGAGTTGGCCGAAATCGGCAAGGGTATGAGTTCTGATAGCAGGCCAGAGGGGATCCTTTCGATCAAAGATGGCCTGGTTCCTCGCGGTCCATATAGCCCAACACAATAGAAGGGGTAGATTCCTATCTATACCCTTGTGCTTCTCTAGCCAGTCTAGCCAGGCCTCCATGATGGTTCTCCCTTGCCACTGATGTAGGGAAGGGGAGGATGAAGAGATGAGGGTCCATTGCTCAGAGACAATAGGACAGTACAGGAATAAGTGATCGGTGTTTTCCTCATTGTTCTTGCGTAGGTGACACCAGAATGGCCCGTGGAAAGATCGCCTCATCAAATTTGAGCCCATGGGGATTTTGTTGAAGAGGATGGTCCACATAAGCAATCGTGTTCTGGGTGATGCTTTGAGCTTCCATAGTGTGCTCCACCAGTGTTGAACGTTTTCTGGCTTGACGTGCTCCATGAGTCTTAGGTAGCCTTCCTTGGGAGAGTATCTTCCATTTTTTGCATATGCCCACATTACTTCGTCTTCCCCTTCCGTGATCCTGATGTGTGCTATTGTGAGGGCTTCCGTGAGGGCCTCCCAGTCTTGCCGCCAATTTCCCAGGATGTGGAGATCTTGAGTTGACTTCCAGGCTTGCTGGAAAAGAGTGGAATTTGCCTGGTCTGCAATGTTGGATATATGAGTAGAGCCCTGATCCATAAGGAAGGCTATCAACTGTGCTGGGAGCCTGTGGGCATTTCCACATCCAATCTAGGGATCCACTCTTATGCAAATGGCACTCCCCTGATGTATCCGCCATGTTAATCCTTCCCGAATGAGGGGGAGGGAGGTTAGTACTGCTTTCCAGATGATGGATAGGCTGCCGCTGACCCTATGTTCCCTGCAGATCCAGCCAATAGTGTTTTCCGGGGCGATGTACTTATCATATACTACTCTTGTCTAGAGGCTGTGTGAGGTAATGAGCTGCCATCCTAGTTTTTCTGCCAGTGCTTTGGCAAAGAGATCCAACCTTTTTATTCCCCATCCTCCCCATTTCTTGGGCCTCGCAATTGTGTCCCATTTTACCCATGCGAATAGATTCCCCTGCTTGTTGCCCTTCCATAGGAATTTGCTACAATTTTTTTGCAGTCTGGCTAGAATTCCCCTTGGTATCCAGGCTAGCGACATCCAGTATACCGGTGTTTCTTCCAGCACGACTTTTATGAGGGTGAGTCTTCCTGCCCGAGTTAGGTACCTATTGTACCATACATTCAACCTCTTTGCCACCTTGACGATGAGCCAAATCCAATCTGCAATTTTGTAGCCCCCAGGTTTCAATCTGAAACCTAGATATTTCAGCCCTTCCCCCATGGGTTGTGAGGTGAAAGGAAAGCGGCGGAGTGTGAAATGTACTTCAAGTTGCGAGCAACCTAAAACCGTGAGGGTGGATTTATGTATATTTATTATCATGCCTGTAGCCCTCTGGAAGAGGTCGAAAACATTCTCTAAGCCAGAGGTGTCGGCCATGCTGCCATTTAAGAAGATGAGCACATCATCTACAAACAGGAGGTGGGTGAGAAAGCAATTCTCCATAATTTTTATCCCCGTTAGCCTGCCCCTTCTATGTTTTTCCCCTATCAATCTGCTTAGCCCTTCCATGATGAGCAAAAAAAGTGGAGGTGAGAGTGGGCATCCCTGTCTAAGTCCCCTTTCGGCTGAAAAGAAAGGAGAGGGAGATCCATTAAGGAGGACACTGTAAGGTACATCAGAGATACAACTCATAATATATTTGATGAACATATAAGGGAAACCCAGATGGGTGAGGAGCATGTGGATGTAGAGAAGGCTTGCTCTGTCGAAAGCTTTGGAGAGGTCCATTTTAAGATCATACCTTTCGGATTCTTACTCTGCACCGAATGAAGGAGTTCTTGTGCGGTTCCAATGGCTTCGTGAATCTGGTGATGCTGTAGGAAAGCAAATTGTTCAGGGGAAATGCGTGCCGAGAGGATGGGCTTGAGTCTGTTGGCTAGAATTTTGGCTATGATCTTATAGAGGCAGTTGCACAGCGAGATGGGCTGAAAGTCATTGAAAGAGACTGGTTTGTCGGATTTGGGGATGAGGGCTATGAAAGTGGATTTAATGGCCGGGGGTATTTTCCTAGAGAGGCGGCATTGTTCGATCACTTTGAGAAGGTCTTGACCCAGAATATCAAAGAAGGCTTGGTAGAATTCAATGGACCAGCCGTCAGGTCCCGGGCTTTTGTCTCTTTGAAAGCCTCGGATGGTAGCCTCCAACTCCCCCATCGAAACCTCCTTGGTAAGGTCCTCTTCTTCCCCTTCTTCCACAAACCTGGGGAAGTGCTCAGCCACTCTCATGATCTCTAACAGGTTGGCTTCCCTCAGGGCCACATAAATGTTCCTGAAATGTGAGGTGGCCAAAGAGGCGAGCTCTATAGGGGTGCGGACCTGATGCCCCCGTTCATTTTGTAGCTCCCAGATAGTGTTGATGGCTTTCCGATCGTTGGAAAAGCGGTGGTAGAACTTTGTGTTTTCGTCCCCCTCTTTGAGCCAGATCGTTCTGCTTCTTAGTCGCCAACTTGCTTCTCTGTCTTCAAGAATTTGAGCCCTCTGCTTAGTTAAAGATACATAATGGTCTTTCTGCTCCTTAGATGTAAAGGTACCTTCCAATTGAGATTCAAGATCTGCAATAGCCTGCTCTGCTTGGGTTAATATAAGGTCTTCCTGTTCCCTTTTCTTGTGTGCCCAAGCTCTGGATAATCCCTTAATTTCAGAGAGGTTTTTGACAAAACTTTTGGCTAAATCCTCTTCCTCAGTGATTGGATGAGATTTCCAGAAATCAGATATTAGCTTGATGTAGGAGGGGTCCCGGAGCCATGAGAGTTGAATTTTTAAGGGGCTGATAACTTGTGTCGCCTGTCATCCACTTCCAGAAAAATGGGCCTATGATCCGAGATTCCTCCACTACCGACCCATTGCCTTGATCTGGGGTGGCCGTTGTGGAAAACCTCCTTGATAATAAAGCAGTCCAATCTCCTGGCCAGGCTATGACTACCAGTTTGGTTGTTTCTCCAGGTATGCTGTATCTTAGCCGAGGGTATATCGATCTAATGGTAATTCTCAAGCAGTTGCTCAAAGAAATCAGATAGCGGGTCTGTCTGTGCCATGTTGCCCCAAGATTCCATGAAGCCCAGTGAGAAGTTCAGGTCCCCGCCTCGGATCACATTATCAGCTAGAAGGAGGGAGGAGCTGAGAAGCCTTCACCAAAAAGGTTCCCTATTGTGGAAGGGTCCATAGACATTGATTATTCTCAGTTCTTCCTCCAGATCCTTGGAATGGATATCCGCTCCCAGAAAACCCCCACCTCCCCAAATGTTCTTCAAGATAATGGTGCTATTCTTGAACCCAACTACAATCCTCCCAGAGCGACCTGAGACATCTAGAGCGTGGAAGGTCCATCCCGACAGCCAAGAACTTAGGATAGGGATGACTGATTCCGCCTTATAAAGGATTTCTTGTAATAGGATAGCATCAACCAATTTAGATAGGAGTAGATGCTTCAAGGCCAGCTTTTTTTAAGGGCTAGCCAGCCCTCTGCAGTTGAAGAACAAAATCTTCATGGAGGGGGGTGGGGAAGGGTGTTCTTTGCTCTAAGAACCCTTTCAATGGTATGTTGTTTGCCTTGGACCACTTCATCTCCTGCTTGTTCTTTTGCTTTATGTATCTTAGATGGTCTTCCTCTACCTTGTCTAGGCGAGAGGATAGGAGGGGCAACATCTAGCCCTATGGCATTAGACTCTTTCTGCTTGGTAGTCGAGCGAGTGGAGTACCTCGGTGTGGAGCTTACCGAGGGGGAAGGAGTCAGAAGGGAGGGGATTGGGGTGGATGAGAGGGAGCAGGAGGTGAAGGTGGGCGATGGCTTTGGGAGGGAGCAGATCATATATAGGTGACTCGTCCTATAGGGGGGGAGGGGGCCGGGATCTGCTACAAGGTCGAGTGCCGACGGGGAAGGGGGGGAGGGAATCAAGATCGGAGGGGGCAGGTGGGAGGAGAGCGATAAAATAATAGAAGAAAGATGTGAAACATAGGCAACAGGGGGTGGAGACATACCCGATGAGAAGACGTCACATTTTGCAGTCTTGGAGCGCATCAGTGGCAGAGAAGGAGGTCTGATCAGGTTCTTTCCCCTCTTTTTCTGTGAAGGTGCGAGCGGCGCCTCCACAGTGTCCGAAGTTTTGATTTGCTCTGCCTTTTGAGTTGCAGCTTCCTGAGGAGAGGGATTCTCGGGCTCCGGATCATGGTCTTGCTCTCGGGTATCCTGGTGATTCTTCTTGAGGAGGGGATAGTCTTTGTATAGGTGACCCACTTGGTGGCACCTCCTACAGCGGTAGGGGATACCTTCATAATCTAGCTTCTGTTTCCTCGAAAAGGATTTCCATTGTATAGTGATGAATTCTTGCAGGCCCCCTCTTGTGTCCAGGTGCACTAGAATTCTGGAAAATGCTATCATTCTCGTTTTGAGATATGACTTGTCAGACTCCATGAATGTACCTAGAGAGTTCCCAATTCTCCTGAATATGTCCTCGGACCAATACTGGAGAGGCAGGCCCGGGAGTCTGATCCACATCGGCCCAACACCTATTTGTTTGGTCTCTGGGTCGAAGAGGGGTGTCCATCTTTTGAGAAGTACATGTGCTTTTTCAAAGTGCCAGAAGGACGAGAGAACCCAGCTCGTGTGGTCGGCCCTGGAAAACCTCAGCGCGAACCATCCCCGCATGAAAGTCTGGACGAAGGGGATATCCGCCAGATGTTGACCCCAGATCTCCGTTGCCCATAATTTCAGCCTTTCCATAGTGTAATTTCTTCCTCTGATGCGCCCCACTAGCACTCTATCCGCTAGGTCCATCGCATCCCCCCACTAGATATCTCCTTCGAGCTGCAGGATAATGTCCGCTGGCCGAGATTTGAAGAAATGTTGTTTCTTAGTGGGGCGGGAGGACATGCGCTTAGGGTTTGCAGGAGCCCTGGCTTCTTCCAGTGCAGGGAGTAGGGGGGAAGGGTTTGGGGGTGGGAGGGGACGGGGGATAACTGTCCGGGAAGGGGGGATCGAAATAAAACTTCCGCGAGACATGGGGGAGGTCAGGGGGGAGGGAATGATTGGAGGCTGAGAAACTTACGGGGGGGGTGGCTCCTGATTGAGGTGGAGGAGGGTGAAGACCCTGCAGATTTGAGGGGCCGGCGAGGAGTGACGAGGTTTATAAGCAATCTAAGAGAAACCCAAGGGAGGCCGGGGAAGGCACAGAGAAGGGCATCCAGGAGGAGGATTCCTTCGGCTGAAGAGAGGTGGAGAGAACAGGTCAGAAGACTAAGTGAGGTCCTCGAAGCTGGCAGTCAGGCTTTCACTATACAAGCCTCCCAAAGCCGCAAACGTGGAGCACCAGATGGAGCCTTCCGCCAGCAGAGAGTCCGAGTAGTCCACTCGTCTAGGTCCATAATGCCAGATGCTAAATAGGGAAAAAAACCTCGGAACCAGATAACCGTCGGATACCGGCACCGACAGCGAGGGTGGATCGGGACCGTTCTAGGTCGAGTAAAGAGGAGGCAGAGCTGCTGATCGGGTTGAGCAGGCGGGAAAAAAACAACGGGGAGAGTCCGAAGCCTACCTGTACGCTGCTCTTCGATAACCAAAACGAGATCTAAGCGGAGGAAAGAAACAAACAAGGTAAAAAGAGATAAGGGCAAGTTAAAACCCTCTAGGCTAGAAGTGTTAATGGTGAAAACGATCGTGGTCCTAAGGTGCGGGTACCAATGTGTGTCAGGGTGGCTGCAAGACTGATGCCGGCCTGCAGAACCCCATCCCCACGAAACCCCATTTCAATCCATTTCGATCAGGTCATGCCGGACCAGATCGTCCTCGCCCATCTTGTTAGTATCTCCCACTTTACTATATAAGTTAATTATTATATAGGAAAGTTTTTATATTTTTATTTTAAAAAATGTAATATATATGTGTGTGTGTGTGTGTGTGTGTGTGTGTGTGTTTAATTTGTGGTTTAAAAAATTGTGATTTAAGTCTCAATTAGGATTGCAAAATTACTTAAAGATAATTATGGCTATAATGACTTTATCATAAGGTTCCAAATCAACATACTTTTTCACAATTATGTATCTTAATGAAACATTATATCACCAACTATTTTATGTTGTGTGTGTGTTTAATTTGTGGTTTAAAAAATTGTGATTTAAGTCTCAATTAGGATTGCAAAATTACTTAAAGATAATTATGGCTATAATGACTTTATCATAAGGTTCCAAATCAACATACTTTTTCACAATTATGTATCTTAATGAAACATTATATCACCAACTATTTTATGTTTTATGATCTAAAAATATGATTAATTAATGAATATATTGTAAAATGATTTTTAAAAATATTAAAATATTTCATAACTAAATTTAAAATTGTAACATTCTTGTGGAGTTAAACTTTTTTTACAACTATGTATCTGAATGAAACATCATATCACCAACTATTATATGTTTTATGATCTAAAAATATTATTAATT